>WTXI01000157.1:0-86319 GCA_022376515.1 Lactifluus volemus
GCGACTGGCGAGCAGCAAGCGAGCGGGGCCATGCCGCCTGGACCACATGCACATACCATGAGGTCGGCCGAACCGTTTATCAATTTCACCGAATATAGAACAAGGATATCATAAGGACAGGTAGCGCAACCAAACGCAATCAAATTTCAATACAGGATGCAACATAGAACCACTAGAGTAGGTCACAAAACACGCCAACTGATTGAATATGTTGGTAAGGTGCGAGTAATGGCACATCAGCTATATTGTTTAAACTAAGCATCTGTTGTCCCCCTTGAGGGGGGGCTTGCGATGGTGGAGCCGAGGACTGGAGACCTGCAGAGGGAGCGGAAGGGTTGGGTTGAACAACGAGGTTTTGTTGTAGTGAGCCATCCTTGAGAAAGTCCCAATCCAGGGGTGAAAGTTTTGACCCGCCTGAGCGGAGAAGCTGGCGCTGCCATTTGGCGGTTGCTGACTGTGTGAGGAGATTGTTCAAGGGACGAGAACTTGGATGATCCTGTGCCTGAACGACGCGTTGGAGGATATTCATCTGATTATTGACCATTGGCTGGGCATGCTGCTGCGAGAGCGCAGACATTTGTTGCTATGTAGGGCCACCTGCCATCCCACCAGAGGTGAAAGTTGGCGGTATATGTTGAGGAACAGCCTGTTCTTGAAATGGGAGGGCTGCAGAGGCCTGCATGATAGTGAAACGCTCAAGGTTGGTCCAGGAGTGGTCCTGGAACAAGAGGGACCAAGGAAGCCACTGAACCACTGGATGACGGAGTGGGAAGAGTTTGAGGTGACAAGGCAACACACTCCCCCTACATAGGACATTGGCAGGGAGGCTTAGATGCGCCGCCTCAGCCCGCTCGCGGTCATGGAGAGAGTGGCATGAGGACTGTGATCGGGACCGGGACGGGGGTCAGTTCCGGGATGAAAGGGATTGACGTCCACCCATGCCTAGGAGAGAATCGCCGCCTCCGCGAGCGGCGTGGAGTGAGTGGGATCGTGCACCTTGGGATAGACGGTCGCCCTCTCGGTCTCGGTCGGGTTCCCCAACGGCACGCAGAAAAAGTTGGAGGATGGGCCCTAAGACGGCATCTGTGGTAACCCCCCATGACTGGTATATATCGCTCCATGTCGTTATAAAATCAGAACCTGAAATTATTTGTTAGGGGGGAACGTAGGGAATCACGGGGGGGAGGGGCATACCATTGCCAATCATCCAGTATCGCGTGCATGGCATCATTGGTGGTGCGAGGGCAGGCAGTTTCCATGGATGGTTGAGTGGGAATGGCGCTGTCACGATGGTCGGAAGTGTTGGACGCGACACAAAAACGAACGGGAAGGGGGGTGCAACAGGAGCTCTACCTAAGATAGCAGGACGGCTTGTCGATGCTATCCGAGATGGAGGATGTGCGGAGAAGGAAAAGACTTGACACAGTTGCAAGGAAAGAAGATGGGGGGTGCATGACCGTGTCAAGAGGAAAGGGGAGCGGTAGGGAGAGTCCAACGCAGACAAGAGGAAGGTGGCAGGGGTTTGTGTCAGCTAGCTGGCTCTAGCTGGTCTAGCTGGCAAAAAGCCGGCTTGTCCCGAGTCAGCTAAAGGGGGTGGCTATGCAACAGTGGCTCGGCTCGGCTAGCATTTTAGCCGGCTACGGCTCCGGCTATAGCCGCGTTTTAGCTGGAGCCGCCGCAACACTATCGTAGTTAGACCCAGGCTCATGACATCATTACTGATGTCACTCGCCCTTTGCCCTGTACAGTATATAAAGACCCCTCGTCTTGTGTCCTTGCTCTCCAGCTTGGACTTCTCTCCAATACTAGCCTCTTGAAACTCCTCACAAATCCCCTTGTGATTCTCTCTTCTCTTGAAGCCCTCTAAGTGCTATAACTTAGCTAGACCCAACTTAGACTCGCGTCTCCGTTGGTCCCTCTTGAACACTTGATCCTATCTTAGGAACTAGAAACAACTAGTCCCTAACAGAATTGGAGAAACCGGTGCCACACTCACCAAGCATGGGTACCTCAACAAGGATGTGGATGGGTTCTTTGGATAAGTCTTCATCCCCGAAAAGTTGAGAAATTCGCTGCAGGGCCTTTAGGCGAACAATGCGATCGTCAGAACCATTGAATCGAATAGTTTTCAAGGTTTGTTCGAGGTTATCATCATCACCAAGGAGACTGGAACACTTCCAGAGTACAAGATCGCGGGAATCGACTTCATCGAGCAGTGAGGCATGCTCCTTGGCATGCTCGTCTTTGATCAATTTCTTGAGATCGGCAACAGTGTCGTCGTCATTGATGTCAACCTGGAAAGCGTGTTCATACAGCTTATCATCAGGCAAGACAAGGCACATTAGCTTTAATTTCGTGCCAGACATTGCAGGATGGAACGGCGTAAAGAGCTGAAGACGATTGATGGTGCTGTGCCACTGTTCTCCTTTATGGTGATTGTTGTTGGTTGTTGATCCGGTTGATGAAACCGATTCGCCGGCTCCCCGTCCTCAGCACCGCTAAACTACTGTACTGTAGTTCCTTCTCATTCGGCATCTCAACTTGACATCTTACTCGATCGCGCCTCTTCCCTACATGCTTCCGAACTCTCCATATTTACCGCTCGACCCAACTCGACTGGTTCATCCACGCCGGATCTGGCCTTTCTGCGCAACATCCTTGCCAGTAGCTCCCTAAGCGATCGGCTTAATGCGTTCGCGCTCATGGCTCAGAGTGCACCTTTGCATAACACTGGAGGCACTGAAGAACTTGGAAGAAAAGGGGTGAGGCCGAGTCGGCGTGTCACACGACACTGAACGTAAAGGCAAGGCGATAGGCAGAGAAGATAGCCGCAAGGGCGATTATGGACCGGTGGGGTTCGGGGAAAGCCGATAGTAAAAAATGCTTGGCAGGGAACAACATTGACAAATTTTCGTACAGTCGAGTTTGGCGAAGATTTGGTATTCTGAGGGAAAAAGGTGGTACTATGCGACGCAGAAGGGAATTGCGATACAGTAGTTGTCGGTAGTCTCGGTACAATAGTTGGAGGCAGAGTGGGTGGAGTTCCCGGGGTCCGAATATGCGGTGAAATACAGTTGTTGAGTTGTTGTTCATCGAATGCAGCGGATGGTCAGCCATGTTTCTTCTATCTCACCGTCACCCCCGCTTCGTCCTTCTCCTCGCCGCTCTCCACATCACTATTCTCCTCCTTTTACTCGCCCACTCCCCTTTTACCCTCTATCAATCCTCTTCTGCCTCACGGAGGCCACTAATCAACCCCTCTATCGTTCATCAAGCCCTTTCTGCTCGTGTACGACGCGCTGAACGTGCCTACCAAAAATCATTGCGCACCCGCGATGTCCTCATTGCAAAAGTCGGACCAGCACCTCGCGACGTTTCCTTGTACGTCTGATCCTGCTTTATCACCTTTTTGATAGCCTCATCTTCACTTTGCACAGATTTCCACCGGACAAGGAACCTTGGCCTCCGTACACCGTCTGTGAGTTCCTTTTTTTTTTTTCCCTCTCACGAGGTATTCATTTGAACCCACTATCAGGGGACTTCTTCCTCCTGCATTTTTTTGCCCTCACGAGTTGGAACGTGTAGGAGATCTTGGTGACGGTGGTAAGTGGTTCTGCGGATTGTCTCGTCTGCAAGAAAAGGAGGACTGCATTGTCTATTCAATCGGTACATTTGTTCCCCCCTCGTCAACCGTTGGAGATGCATTGACCACATTCCCACAGGTCACCCTGCAAGTGCTTCTTTTGAGGCTGAACTACTCGCGCGGACACGTCACTGCCAGCTTTTTCTCTTTGATCACACTACATCGAGCCTTCCGTCCGCGCTTTCATCCCCTACATCACTGCCAAGTGCGCTCGGCGAATTTTACGCCTCGTTGGACGCGTCGGTCATAATGAGGAGCTTGACTACTGGGACTCTCGGCACACAACACAGCGCGCTCACCTCAAGCCGTACCGCATCGCCAATTTCGACGCCCACGCGATGGGCGATTCACCAAAGACGTACACCCTTGAATCACTCATGCGCAAGAACGGTGTGCCTTGCTTAATATGGTCACACTCACGGTTCGCTATAACCTGATTGCAGGTCATACGCACATCGACGTATTGAAAATCGATCTCGAAGGCTGGGAGTTTGATGCGCTTGCCACTTTTCTCGTGCCCAGCCCGGATTTCACTTCGGAAAGACCCCGGGTACCTCCAGTTTCGCAAATGTTACTCGAATTGCACCTATGGAATCGCGAGTTCCCTTACCTACTTTCCTGGTGGAGCGTATTGGAACGCGCAGGGTTCCGCGCCGTGGCACGGGAGCCAAATTTGGTTTACCAAAATTATAATCGCTTGCAAGGTGCCGAACTCGCAGAGGTGCGTCGCCGTAATTTTCGCACAGGATGTGGCGCTGAATTTTGTGACAGTACACGTTCCTTAATGTCGCGGCGCCAAACATTTTTATATCTGATGAAGTTCCAACGTCGTACCCTTCTTCTCTATCTACACCTTCTTCGCTAGACCCACCACTACCTGCTGTGGCATCCACCCATGAAAGCGACGAACAGAGCGACTGATCGCCAGGGTGGCTTCTGTTATCGGAGGATGTGAGTGAAGACATGGCCTTTCGAGCTGCTTGCGTGTGTATCTTATTGGACATCTTGTTACATGTACAGTAGTTTATTTCCGCACTTGGTTACTCACGGACCTTCGCACTTTGGTTGATAGAAATCCCATGATATCATGGTGCTTGGGCCTGATACCCATACACTCGGTCAGAAAAGGGCATACCGCCTCGAAATTACAAGTCGTGGAGATTCGTGAATTATGGTTTCTACTATAGCATACAGAATTGAGGAAAGCTACTTATCGAGAGCTCAAGCCTTCACAACGTTGCGGGGCGGGGTGCGTACTTGACCTGAGTAACGCCAAGTTCGACCAGAGGTGGACCGTCGCTGCGGTTCTGGTTCTCCGGTGTCCCATGTGTCGGGGGTATCGGCATTGATATTAATACGGATATTTGGATGGGCTCAGACGAGACCGGGGTTGGTGCCAGTGGCTCCTCCAAAGAAGGGGTTGTCAGGGTAGTTGATCGTGGATCGGGCCGAACTGAACGGCGGCGGCTGCCGAAAAAAGGGATGCGCAGCTGAGACCACCACGAGGCTCGTGGGGACTGGGACTTGACATATGCGGGGGTTTCGGTGACCAGCACAAATGTGGAACCTCCTACAGGCTAAACGTTGAACCACGGCAACAGAGTGAGCACAGGTGGACTCCGAGTATTCGAGAGGTAGGGAAGAGACGGACCCATATCCCGGCCCACCCTTTTTCCGTGTCATCGACAGGGACGGTGTAAGCTTCCCACAGGTGGGGTTTTGGCGCCAAAATGGTGTCACGCTTCCCGCGAGGTCCAGTTGTGGGTACGTACGTGCCAGCAGCGATGCCAGCAAGGAGCGCAGCATTGCGCTGACGACGCAGACGGACGGAGCGGATGACGAGTGACCCAAAAATTACAAAGAGCAAAGATAGGGTAACTATGTAAAAAGAAAACAATTAAATCAGTCGAGAACCGCAGCAAGCTGAATGAGGAGAGCTGACCGACAAAGGTGTACACTGTGGGGTAACTGTGTGAGAAGGCATTCAAGTAAACGAGGAATGGTTTACGCACGGTAGAGGGAAGTGGGTGGACTCTCCGAATTGCCACCAGTTGAGGGTTGGGCTGGAGATGAAGCAACGGTACACTTGGAGGGGGCGTGTTTTGGGGAAAGAAAGGCGTAGTGGCCATCGGTGTTCAAGCTCAAGATGAACGAGCTGGAGACGCCTTTATTGTTGGCCGGGTGACTACGAGCACGGCACTGGCAGGAGGGACAACTCGGAGGTCGAATACGGCCCGAGTTGATTAGCGCCATGATGTCGTTACTCATCATCCTCCTCTTATTGTTATCTCTCTCAACTGTCTCGTGATGCCCTTCAGCTGGAATAAAGACGAAAAATATCTTGCCTATCTCCTCATAGTGGCCTCCACAATCAGCGCATAGCACTCGAAAATGCTCTCGTCCTGGCCCGCATCCTTAATAGAACACTTCTCGTACCCCCTGCACGCTTGGGAAATGACCTCATCAGCTATCACAAGTTCGATGATCTTTACAGCCTCCTGATTCACTCTCGAAAGCAGAGCTCACTTCATTGCTCGAACCTTCCCTCGGCTGTCTCTCCCCCTTCTGAGTGCTGGGACTACTTTGACTATACGTACGTTTCATGGGACTGGCTCGTCGATCTCTCCTCCGTCGCCGCCGAGCAACCGGCTTTTCACCACGAGTCGTTTACCTATCCTTGGCTCGAGAACCCGCCCCCGATACTGACACGCTTAGGCTCAAGGATCAGACAGCGTATGATTTTCGTTTTGTTGATTACACACCAGCACTCGATGCCGCACCGCACCCGCGCTACCTCGTCTCAATCCCAATCTCGACTCTTGTCACATCCAGTGCGCAGCTCATTCAACTCGGAACACTTTTTGGGTCTTCCCGGCTGCACTTTACCGAGCCTGGCCATCTTGCCGCACGTACTGCGATCCGCGAACGCATGGCATTTGCTAATCCACATCTCCGCGCTGCATCATTGGCCGCTGCGAATGCCCTCGGTGGCCAGGATGCATTCCTCGCTGCCCACGTCCGGTTGTCGAACGGCCGATTCTGCGCTGCGCAGGCGCAGACGGTGCGCTCCATTTGGTACCACTGGTTGGGTGTGCATTGCGTCGTGTTAATGCCAGCGCGGGGAGCAACGCCGAGGTACATGCGCTCGAGCGTTTCTTGGTACCCACTAACGCTATTCTGCCTCTACCGCAAGAGACGACCATCGATTCCGTGTCGCCGCACGAATGCACATCCCCCGTGTAGCACCGGACCATTGTGCGGGGAAAGCACACAACGTTCACGAATTGGCCCCGCTGAACGTGCCGCTGTTCATCGCCACTGACATCGAAGATGCTCCAACGCTGGCGCCGTTGCGCGCGGCATTTCCCTGTACATTCCTACTGCGTGACCTAGCCGATGTTCCTGAGTGCGCAAGCTCGGCCATCTCGTCAGCGGAGAGGACGGAGTACGGCTTGGGCCATTTCTCGAGCCGCTCCTGGACGCGACGATTGCATCGCGAGCATGGGCGGTCGTAGGCACAGAAGGAAGCACGTTTAGCCGATATGTCGAGGACTTTTTGTGGCAGCGGGAACATGGGCGCCAGATTGTGAGCGTGGGTAGTTGGATCTGATCGGGACGTAGAGTCCGATATTCTTCGGTTCTAAGGAGGTGGCGGGGAATTGAAACACTTGTTCTCCTCTTGGTCGTATATACAATGACAGCCGCCCAAACTATCCAATGTGACAAAGTTCCGAACAGAGTCAAGTTGATGGCATACATACTGTGACGGCGAGTGCCCACGCAACGATAAATGCAATTGACTGTTTTCGGGGGTGACTCGGATCACGCGGATGTACAGTAGCTGTAGCCCTCGATCCCCAAGATGGTTAAGGCTCAATGAGCGCATGGGGAAATCGTGGCTAGGAACACCACTCAGGCTGCTGGCGGCTATCTGACTGACGTGAGAGTGCCCAGCCCCAGCAGCGTATTGCGATTCAGATTAGTATTGAGAGGAGACCAGGGCACTGTGGCTCTCAGGTCTCAGTTTCAGAGATTCCCAAGTCCGAGTCCGCGGCTTAAACGGCCTCTCTAAGTACTCTTCTGGGTCTTCGATTCCTCAGAATACCGAACACACTTTAACCGATGCACGATGCACGTTCCCCTTCTTTTCCCCCTTACAAACCCTCCTCCTACCTTGCGTCCTCTCCTTCCCCTTGGAGGGCCTCTCCCTCCCCTTCCTAGCCATGTCGTATCAGAGCCTTTATCAAACAGACCTTAGCTCAGGTCAGCCATCTCACATTATTTGACAGGCCCTTTTGACCATACAACATTCTTCCCAGTCGCCGCTCTCACATTTCTGGTCTGGGACGTTTTTATCACCCTCGATCAGGAAGCTGAAGCTGTCTGGTCGTTCGTCTTTTTTTTTTCTCTCTTTCCTTCATCATCTCGTCATCTTTGGGCAGGAAACCTAATGATTTTTATATTAAATGGGTTTTTTTCTTCATTCGATATTTTGCAATTGCCATGCAAATGTAAGCCAGCTGACATCATCATCATCATCATCCACATCTCTCACTTCATCGATCCCACAGTTCACTCCTCTTCGTCGGCACACAACTCTCCCTCAACTTTCGTTATACCGGAACGACTGCGTCAAATGGTATGTTTTCCAAGAAGTCGGTACCCAGCTCCTCATAGCAGCTGTAGAATTTATCCTTATGATACGTGGTACGTCACTTTAGCCCTCTCTTTGACCAATCGTTTTCAATGTTTATCCCCTCAAAGTACACGCCCTGTATGATCGCAACCGCCGCGTTACGGCCACTCTCCTCGTTCTCTATCTCGCAGAGAACCTCGTTATGATGGTCACTCTCATCAAAGTTGTCCCCGCAGTCCGTTTCGATGACACCTGCACCGTTATACATTCCCCGTCCTCTCTAATCATCTTTGGGTATGACTATATCTTTATACTCCTTTCACATTCTTATCTTCGTTTTCTCCAGTATCGCCTTCGTCTCATTCGAAACCGTCCTGTTTGTCCTTACCCTTATCAAATTTCTTGTCGCCCTTCGTAATGGCTGGGGTCACACCCCCGTTATCCACCTCCTCATGCGTGACAGTACATGGGCATTCATCCTTATATTTGGTTTGCCCGCTTCCTCATTTCTCATCAGCCGTTGCTTATACGTGTTCAAATAGTGACGCTCTGTGTGAACGTCGGCTTTTATATTGGCGCCGGAAACTCAGCCATTTCGGCCATCGCATTCCCTTGGCTGATCTCGGTCGAGTCTTTCGCTGGCGCGCGCATCGTGCTCAACCTTCATACTCTTTCTCTCAATGCATCGACGGATGCCTTCAGATCAAGTGCTGGTGGCACACTCTCATCACACCTCGTATTCACCACCCATCCCTCCGCAGCGAACCACGCGCGGACCCCTAGTGTCAGGTGGGACTGGGGCGGTCTGCAAGAGTATTCGTATGATGAGCAGACTGCCAGCGCCACTGGCGACAGGGTCACGGGTACGGCGAGCGAGAGCTATGAGATGACGTGGACCGCAAGTGGCAGTGGCACAGGCGTTCGCAAGCACAGCTCCAATACCAATGGATTCTCCACCGATTATACAAGCCCGTACACACACTCAGACACCTGTATCGAAATCGAGGAAGACCTGTAGCGCGACACCAGAATCGAGGTCAGATCTGGTGAGCAGGGTCTGATGTTTTGTACTAACGATCACTGAGGAGGAATTCTACAGATTTCTCAACGATTCCCCGTTGGGTTAAAGGCCGCCTTTTTCTATCAATCCCAATTGGGGCCACCATTCGTGCGCTAGCAACGCGTGTGTGGCGCTCACCAGGTAGACGGCCGGTAGTCGTTGGTACCTGTGTTCCAGCAACCGAGGTGGCCGCGACTGCAGGCCTAGCTTCTGTAGTCCGTCACCATTGAGAATGTACATGGGAGGCAGCATTTCCGGGCAGCATCGCTTTGTGCCACAGATTTCGTATGGCCAATACTTGAAGGGGTGAATGATACGATGATTGTTTGAACCATGATAAGCTTGCCACAAGATATTACGTGATCACCCCTTTTTGTTCTCAGTTACTTTTCGCTAATTGTTAGCGAATAACGCGAACCAGACGTACGGTTTGCTTGTACATTCAGTTGCCCAGCGGCGGGCACCGCCACCGCCACTTCCGTGGGGCGTCTCCCTTGTATTATGAGCCTCCCTTGTGGACTGTTGCGTATGTACCCATCTACCGACGCAATCAATTGTCTCTGCAAGTCATTACAAGTTGTCGTTGTTCACGCTATCAGCTCATGCCTGGCGACGCCTGCCCAGGAGTAGTGGGTTATTCTCCCTAAGATGACAATAGCGAATCGCGGTACTCAGGTCAAGTACAAGAACTTTTAAACGCTCAGTTTTGGCATATAACTCGAATGAGCGAAACTAATGAATGAATAAACAACAGATCGTACGTGCAACCATGGGCTTTCGCTTCTCGAAATCACCTCATTCGTGGACACCAGGCTCCTTTCCAACAGGACCTATGCTATTCCTAGGCCACCCGTGCCCACCTCCGCACTGGCATGCTCAACCTCAGGTTATTGCCGTCGCCTCGCCTCCTACAGTCATACAAGTTCCGGTTCCGGTTCCGTATCCTGTTCAAGTTCCGGTTCAAGTTCCCGTGCTAGTCCCTACTCCAGTACAAGTGTCCGTTCCATCCCCCGTGGTCCCAGCTCCTGTGTTCGCAACCGCACCCCCCGCCGCCTATGCAGTCCCTTCGCCACACGTGCAAATGCCCTCTCCGCGTCCAGTCGTCATACAAGCTCAGGTTACCACCCCAACGCCGCCGCCGCCGCCGGTCCATCGTCCCCCTTCTCCTCATCCACAGCAATTCGTTCATGTGAACGATAACTGGGGTGGCGCAGGCCATCATCCTTGTCCACCCCAGCACCAGGGACCTCATTCTTCCCTCTTACAGTCAACATTCTTACACCGCTAAATACACCACTAACTCAGCAAGCTCATTTGCCTGAGTTCCACCCGGGTTACACAAGGCAGTAAGCCCTCCATGAGATTGACTGCTTCCGGTGCTTTGAAACGAGAACGAGAACGTCCAGAACGTCGTCTCAAAGCCCTCTGCAGCTCCACCCGTTCCCACTCGCCTATCCGATCACCCTGTAACCTTGACAGCTCTCCCTCTCAAAACATTCTTAACCCGTTGAATATGTAAACATACTACCGGAATACCTTTCTGACAATCAATAGGCCTGCTTCCTTGACTGACTGTCCCGGACTGATACTATTTGGAACTGTGATATGACACTAACGTCTTATGATTACGACCCGTCCCGATGTCCTTTAATGTACTAGTCGCTGCATATCAGTATTAATACTGTCCTCACTCTGTCACAGAACTGTCTCATACTAAGTATCCAATAGAACTCTATTCTGATGAACCTAGCCAGATAAATATAAATGTAGTGAAAATACCTAATGAGTCTGTCTCTTCATGGCACCTACTCTGCTTCGATGCTCGCAATCTCGCCCATCAGCTCACGGTGGCGTTCCTCCAGTGCGCCTAACCCGTCTCCTTCGCCATCTGATGACGAGTGAGTAACGGGAAGGGACCACGGTCGAGGTGGCCTCATGGCCTCATCGCGTCGCGCGGTAAATTTCTCGTGTATCTCCTCCGGAAGTGGAGGGCGCGGCAATAAGGCTGTCGGGGTTGCGCTCCTGCGCTCCAGCATCGACATTGCCGAACCGGGGCGTGGACTCGGGCTGGGGCTCGGAGGCGCGTCGCTGGAGCTTGTGCCGTCGCTATCATCTTCGCCGGCAGCCCTCAAGGCGAACGTTGGATCTTCCGTGTTGCTAGAATAGGAGTTATTCCCCATGCTAGCACTGTTGCCGTCGCAATTCATGGCGTTAGCAAAGTCCAGGGGCGCGGGCGAATACGTCGCGAATCGAAGCGTCTTGGATGTTGCTGCAGCGAGCGCGCTACGGGGCGTGCGGCCCGCCGCGAGAACCTTCTTACGCGCACTCAGCCCAATGCAGTCGACTAATTGGCGCATGGCTTCGCGGTCGGAGACGGCACGACGAGGCGCTGTGCGCGTACGTCGCAACGCGCTCGTGTATGAGAGGGACGCGATCCGACGCACTGGCGTAACTAATTCTGTTGTAGCAGCAGTAGGAGTCCGATCTGAGGTGGAGTGCGCGTGCACTGATGCGGGCGTAGCTGGGGTCATGGGAGCACCGGGGAATGCGTCAGCCGTGGGTCCCCATGAAAAGCCGATGAAAACCGGCTCAGGCTGTTCGCGAAGAATGGAACGGGAAGTGGTACGCAGTACGGAGAGTCCTGGAGAATTACACTCTTCCGATGGTTGAAAGAAAGCGGAAAAGGCGAACGGAGTACTAGATGGATCCTCAGTTGGCTCGCGGACACAAGACCGAAGCTTCCCTGAGAGATCCTCGTTGTAAGAAAAGAGCGGCAGGTGGAGAGAGGGTGGTTGGCGTTCTTGAACGGCAGCGCCCACGTGAGCTACTACCATCCCGCGAATAGACAGCTTCCATACCGGAGTGGAGGGTTTCCCACATGGTACCATCGAAGAAAGGGTGCTGTGTGACCTCCTTCGTCCCATTGCGGCCGAGACGGACTTTTGCATCTGTAAGTAAACTGCAAGATTGTTGATGACACAGAATATAGATCTACGAGGTCATCCCGACGTACCGTGTCAGTAGATCTCGAAGATCAGTAGAAACGAACACGTTCGTGTGGAAGGTTAGACTTTCCCTAAAGTCGACAATTTTGAGGTATGTTGATCGGATGTCGCGTGCGAAGAAGGGAGCCACGCCGTAGGCCATCTCGTATATCATTGCGCCAATGCTCCACCAGTCTGTTTCAACGCCATAACCGCCTTGCCCCGTGTCTTCCTTCCCCTCGCTCTCCTCATCAGACATCTCCATTGCAACGAGCGCCACTTCGTGCGCTTGAAGAATTTCGGGAGAAATATAATCGCATGTGCCACAAGGGACACGGCAGTACTCTAGAGGTACAACGCGCGAGCCGGGGACCAGTGGTGCCGCTGAACCAAAGTCAATAAGCTGGACATGTGCGGTGCGATTAAGCACGAAATTGTGCGGTTTCACGTCACTAAAAGATAAGTTTATAAGCATCAGTAGCAAACGGTGCGAATGAAGGGACACGCCGGTGTACAAAGCCTTGCGAGTGGCACCATGCGATGGCGCTGATCACCTGCGGAAGCCACCAACGCAAATCAACCTCAGGGACTCTCTCAAGGGGGTTTGACTCGAGGACATCCCAAAGCGTGCCACCCTCCAAGTAGTCCATGACGAGATTAAGATGAGTGCCAGTTTGAAAAGCACATAGTAGATGTGGTGCCCAGACCGAGTCGGTGCGGAGAGCACGAAGAAGAATCTCTCGCTCTAACTGGGGGTTACATTGCTACAGAGGGAGAATGATTAAGAGTGGCGCGGAGGACGTGGCGACATGGTAGACTTTAAATGGGAACGAGGCTTACCTCACGAGTCTTGAACGCAAAACGCTTTTCAATCGATTTGCGGACATATACGCGCCCATTGATATTACAGCTAACGACGTCAATCTGGAATGGGAAGGATTCGGGTATGTGTTATGCTCAAGTTGGGATGCTCGAAAGAGTCAGGTGTAACGCACGACTGAAAATTGACCATATTCTAATGTCCCGACGAGTGCGAGATCTTTGTCCTTGAATCGCAGCTTGTCTACCTCTATGGTTTTGGCTGTCCAAAACACGATCAGCTGGCGCGACAATGAAAAGCGAGTGCTCAGCGTTCAGCTTAGCTTACGGACCTGTTTTGGCGATGACCGATTGCCCATGAAGAATCCGATCCAGTGCGAGTCCATCTTCATCCTCGTCACCATTGCTTTGGAGAAGGGTGCCTAACCTGGCCTTGCGCTTTATCCAGGATGTGAACATTCATGGGTTGTAGATACAAGTGCAGTCTGTTTGACCAACTTGGTTCGTCTCCACAGACGCTACATCGGTAATACCCGGCCCCAACCATCGATCTCGTCCTGCGCCTCTCACGGCAGATTTATGACCAAGTCCATCAAGGCTCGTGCTTCGTAGGGCACTTGTACTTAGTGCCCTCGTGTTGGAAAGAAAGGATAGCCGCCTTGCTCATCCCGCTTCCGAGTCACCAGTCAAAAGGACGAACGATAGAGGCACTTGAAATCAATCCTTTTCTGGCTGTCCTTCGTCTGGTTTTGCTATATTCAACGTGGCTGCCATCTTTCCGAGGACGCATTACGCGACACAACTACGAGCAGGGATAGGATCTTTTCTATGTCCAGAGCTCAGATTATGGCCTCATTTGCGGAAGTTGACGTTGAGTACGATATAAATGACGTAAAAAGGTGGTGGAATAACTCCAAAAAAATCATCTGCCTAGAAACTCTATTCTCCAAGACAATCATTAAACCAATCACGAGCTGACCTCAGCTGTTGCACGCCAGTCGCTTTGGTGAAGATGATGGTGGAGGATTTCGGCGTCCATTTAGGGCTTAAGGTGAGCTTTTCGTAATAAATACGGACCGGGATCTGGCCCCCAAATGCTTATAATTCTTAGGCGTCATTTACGCCAGTCTCACTCTGCTTTTGACCGTACAATGACAATTACTGTAATGCTTTAACTCTGAACGTTCTGAACAGTCGAGGGTCGGTAATCGACATAGCCGTCCCGATATGAATCGGCTCGCGGCAATGTCATTAGCCGAATAGCCGAAACCGGGAAACTTAAGGACCGAGAGGCCAAAGGGCCGAAATGTCTGAACCTGGGGAGTGATCTCACCAAAATACAGCTCTAGGCCTGTCACGTCGTACTTGGGGTCAGTGACAGGAGACGGAGAGGAAATGGGACATTTTCGCTGGTGTGGAATGAAGCATCTACAGCCATGTCAATTTCCATCTTGGACCTGTGCTTCGGTGCTTCCTTGTGATATCCTTTATCGACCGTTCAGAATGTGATCCATGACACAATACTCCTGATCTAACTACGTATCTCATTGGACAATTTTGGTTCGGCGTATTCCCTCCATCGCCTGTGGGATTCTAATACTAGTAGACCTAGGCGAAAAACCTTATCTCTTCCCCTCGTCTCCTTGAGAGATTTTCGTCCTCCCGCTGAAAAGGACGATGTCTACTGATCTCTCCCCACAACCCTCTCCGACCCCTGCAATCCTGGCTCACACGACAATACTCAAAGCAAGATTAGAGTGTGATGAATGTCCCACAAATCATGGATCAAATGTCTCAGAGGAAGTACCCAAAGTTCCCGGGCCATGGTTTTCCGCGGTGTCCACACAGTCCTTCAACTCTTCAGACTCAAATGTCATTACGTGGGATGGTCCAGATGACCTGGATAATCCAAAGAATTGGTCGTATTGCTACAAATGGTTTGTTACACTCATCTGCATTTTGCTCACGCTCAACGTGTGCGTCACTTTCCTGCTGCGACGTTGTCCTTGCCCAACTCACGTTTCCGCTCGCACAGCACCTTCGCTTCCTCAGCTCCATCTAGTGCGTCTCTCATCATAGCCAAAGAACTTAGGAGCCCACCCGAAACATCGTACCTTATCACGACCATGTTCCTAGTTGGCTACATCTTTGGCCCAATGTTCTGGGGTCCAGGATCCGAGATTATTGGGCGACGTCCTGTCCTCGTCTTCTCTCTGTCATTTTATACGATATTCCATCTCGGCCAGGTTCTAGCGCGGAATATGACAACCATAATTATTACCCGGTGCTTTGCGGGTTTCTTTGCCTCCGCACCATTGACAACTTGTGGTGGCGTCATCGCTGATATTTGGGACCCAGTAAACCGTGGCTTAGCGGCAAGCGCGTTTGCAATGAATGTATTCCTGGGGCCAGTGCTTGGACCTGTCATTGGTAGCTAGTAAGTTAAGTGTTAGGGCATGCGGCATTTCCCGCGCGCAGTGAAGTTGATCTGTCCTTCATAGTGTCACTTTTAGTCACCTGGGCTGGCGGTGGGTGTTCTGTATCATGATGATCTTTGCGGGTTCTTGCACCGTTTTTGGCACCTTGTTCCTTCCGGAGACTTACGCCCCAGTTCTACTTGCAAAAAAGGCGCGACAGTATCCCAACTCTAAGCTATATCATGATGCTAACACTAAATAAAGGCAAAACGTTTGCGTGCTCTCGATCCTGAAAATAATAAGAATCTATATGCTGAGAACGAAGACGTTGAGTGGAGTGTGAGAGGGTTATTCCACCGTACTCTGCTGCGTCCACTCAAAATGCTCCTCGTGGAACCCATACTGCTATTCATCACCATATACATCTCCGTCGTCTATGGTATCATCTATGCCAGTGAGTTTGTTCTTCTTCTAGAATTTCTGGCTACTCATGTGATGCTGTAGTGTTCGAGGCCTTTCCGGTAATCTTCATTCGAGTCCGTAATTTCACTGTCCCTCACGATGGACTTGTCTTCATCGGCGTGGGAATCGGCTCGACCATTGCTACGTTAATCAACATCTGGTTCCTTCGCATGTATCCGCGACTTATGGTAGAATGGCGCGGCTTCCCACCCCCAGAAATGCGGCTGTATTCGGGTATGGTCGGCGGGCCACTGCTAGTGGTCTCCATTTTTTGGCTTGGTTGGACGGGCAACTACCAGAACATCCCATGGTATGTACCGGCGCTTAGCACTATTCCCCTTGGGATGAGCATTGCGCTCGTATTTATGTCGTTCATGGTGAGGCATCCAGTCCTTCTCCTATTTACACGCAGTGCTGATGGATTCCTGGAGAGCTACCTTATCGACACATACTTAATGTATTCCGCATCTGCCTTAGCAGCCAACATGATAGTTCGCTCTGCAGTTGGGCCATATTCCCGCTTTTCACGGGTCGGATGTTCGAAGAAATGGGCATCAATTGGGCCTCTACGCTCATTGGCGGAATTGCCTTCTTTCTGGCTCCAATGCCCTTCGTCTTTTACAAGTATGGCCCGTGGATACGTCAGAAAAGCAAGTTCGCACCCTGCGTGGTGTGTTCTTACTTGTCTGAAACGGTCTCCTTCACGATGCTAATCTCTTTCGATCTCAGGATCTTAAGATAGCCAAACAGCTCGACGCAGAACACAGGGAAACTCAGGTGTAGTACGAGTACTAGTATGATTTGGAACCACGGCATTGGTTGTCGAGATCGAGTTCGCGATATCGTCACAATCACTGTGTTCGAGCCACAATCCCCGTAGATTAGTAGGCTTAATAAGTAGGAGCTCTACCACATAGATTAAGCTTAGACGTTAGTGGAGCGATCTTCCGCGTGCACATGGACACCTCACCTCTCGTGCTGATAGTGCGCGAGTGTGCTAAGGGATCTTGTTGTCGTCCTATTAGGATAACCATCACACGGCATGCTGTATTTTACGAACGTTTCTCTAGACTCGCATTTCATGGACACCATTGAAGTCGCAATATATATTGACCGTACGACAGTCCATCAAAAGGAGAGCTTTTACCCCTACTTGTAGTCATCATGGCTCCACGAGCCGGCACGTCTTATTACTGATCTATTTAACAGTAAACGATACCTCCGCACCTGGCTTGAGAACGACATACTGAGGCGCCGCATCCAACCCGTGGAGATTGGCGCCACAACAACGACCATTCACTGCACGTTCACTATGGCTAGAAGAGCAACTATGTCACTAATAGAGGGATAAACATGTTGTACCGACTCTGTACCGACTATTGCTCGTGAGAAAAGAAATGAGAGTCTCCACGCTCTCGACATCCAGGTTATTCACTTCCGGGTGGGAGGAAGTATGCGCGCGAGGAGGTGGTGGACGTCTGGTCGTGTGGCCATGACGTTTGATTTCGGGATCAGCGGGACAGCCTCGGGCTGACACAAGCAAGTCACAAAGATGGTGATGTAGAGGTCAAGCGATGGTCCGCCGCCATTTCCGTAGTGTCCAGGAGCATGGACTCGAACCACTGGATGTGGCCTTGAAATGTGATACTGTTAAAGTAGCGTATACGAGTGGGGAAGGGAAATAGCTTACAGACGGAGCGGAAGATCCAGACAAACTCGACGCGTAGCGTACGTTCATTACGAACGCGCTGGTGGCGCACAATCCCCCCGATGAGATCATCTAGCAGCCCAAGTGTGAAGGTCACATCCGCCCCGCCAGCAACAAGAAGTACGTCTTCGTAGTCGCCCAGATCCAAACTGCACCCTCCGTACGGGCTGTCACTCATCACATAAACAGGTACCCGAAGGGTGTCCGCTTTTTCGCTATTCTCGTTAGCGATGCGTTCTTGGTCACTAGACGCGTATCTGCTGGACGCTCCCAAGTCGAGTCCAATCACCTGATACACGGGCCCCGAGTACAATGGACTGAATAGCGACGCAGGAAATATGAGCTGGTGCATTCAACATTTCAACTTGCACGGCTGCGCACGACGGAGCGTTGCTTATTGGCCACCAAAGGAGAAGCGTAACGTGTTTGTTTGGAACAAATATCTGTGAAAACGGTTTTCACTTCTCTCGCACAATCAAATTCAGTGCATTACAGAAGCCCGATTCAGTCCGTATGATAACACGAAGCAAAGTGATAGTATCCCTGCTCCGAGGCTTGGCCAAAGAGTCACCAGAGTAAACGTCTGGGCTTTTCTTGTCCTTGGGACGTTTACTATTACCCGAACGTAAAGGACAATGCTGAAACGCGAAGGAACAGGACACACGCCTTGTGGATGTGCAAGCGCAAACATAATTGTGAGGACAGGGGAGGCGGAGGCAGAGAAAGGGGATATTGGATGATCAAGGCAACAGCTGGAATCACAATTGGTGTGTAGGTATAAATGGCGCAGGAGACATGCAGGCTCGACGGGCAGACCTTATATACTTGTAGAACAATAATAATATGGCACCACGGAGGCCTCCGCAGTGGATGAGATGCCTATAGCATCCCCTTGTACATGCGTGGAAGAACCCTAATCCGCTGGCCATTCTCTCAATGTGAATGGACAAAATAAGGGTTGTATCTCCCAAAAAGTGCCTCTCCCACTCCGAGGCCGATGACAACCGCAATGATGAATCCGATCTGAAACGTCCTGGGAAGTCAAGAAAGAGGGTCAGTTGTTGACATTGAAATAGATGCGAAGGACAACTCACATAACTGTAAGCATGAAAAGGATGTTGACGCTGGCGAGGACAGCCTGTATGATACCACGTGGGATGTCGTATGTAAGAACAAAGGGAGGTGTTGTGCGTCTTTGTGAGTCACAACGAGGCTGTGCAGCCTGAGAAGACGAAGTTTTACGCTTTTTGGGAGACGACGCCACAGACGAGTTATTGAAATTGTTTGCGAGGGAATCTGAGCACTGCATAACCTGTGCATGAGCAGAGCATGAAAGACAAATTCGAAGATCCAACCGTGTGTTCCAATGTGCCTCCATGACCCCCCGCATCATGGCCAACCACCGCTCCGCGATCGCAAGAATGAAAAGACCAATACAGGTCCCAACCATCGCACCCGTAGATCTGGGTGCCCAACCGAGAAACCAGAGGTTATCGCCAATGGTAAAATGGAGATAAGCTATCATATTGCCCATATTCATGGCCATTCCCTGGTCCATGCATGCATGCCATTTCCGTGGGCGAAAGCGCTGGAAACCAAAAATGTGAAGAGTAGAGATAATTGTGCGACGACATCATGGGGTGGTTACTGTTAGGATCGGATAACTGAGGTTTCGTGGGAACTCCATCACGAGCGCGAGTAAATAAGCGCAAACGGTGCGGCCCGAAAGCGGCCCGTGATTGTTTGTACTTAGTTACATACTCGAGAGTGGCGCACGTCCAGATTTCAGGAGGCGTTGGTCCGTGACAATTAGACAAGGCTAAGTTCCACATTACTGAGAAGGAGAGCGGGTTCCAGCTTCTCGAGTACTACGCTCTCGCGTTCTCCGCTCGATCCATCATTAAGGGTTGGTTGAAGAGCAAGAGCGCCGCACATGTGAAGCTAGCTACGCGGGAGAAGGGCAAGGTTACGTTGAAGGGGAATTGACTGGCCAAGGAGCGTAATAGACTGGACCAGAGGGGAAATAAAACGATTGCCAGATTGACAGCGGTATAAATGCGCATTCTCGTAATGAGCAGAAGTCAGGGATGAGGTACAGAGGAGAGGACGCCAGTTAGTGATGATGGTATTGGTCGCGCCATTTTTGCTCCAACGCGAGGCACTTTTGTGATTGGTCCGGCGATGTGCAGTTTGGTTCCCATGCTGTGTTCAAGCAAAGTAATAAGTGTGTACACTGCCTTTGCTGATGTAATATGTATGTTTTCCTGCACAGCTATCTCAACGCATGATAATTCTGAGGGTACAAATCAATGAAACAATTACGCTCGAAGACAAAGGTGTTGCGTGCATGCATGAAAAAGCTTTCCGCGGAACAGAACGTGATCGTGGGTAAGTTTGACAAAGATAGAACCTATGCCCGGACTGCCGGACCGAAACAATCGATCCGGAATCCGGATCCGATTGGAATCCCATCCATCTCCATCTCATCGATGGTCGTGAGGTTTTGTTCCTACCAGAATCAAGGTTTATGATCAGTGCAATATTTCATGTCCAAGTTTGATGCCCTTATGCTGAGTTGGAAACTTATAACGAACCCTTAGATAGACGTTTCAGCCTACAACCACCTGATGTGCAAGTCATTCGGTTCACCGACTTATATACCCCCCCTTCCAAGTTTTTTCTCCACGGATCTGATGAAAATGCGCTACACGTGCATGGCTACAGTGTAGCGACCTTGAGAGGCACTCGTGCTTGTGAACCAGGTTTATTCGGAGTCGAACATTGCTATGCATAACCCAATACAATTTCTTCCTGCGATCGAGCCCATCTTCGGTGGCGCTTTCGGAACTCTGAACTAGCGAAGGACCGCTTCGTTTCATTTATGACACGTTGTTTTGCACCTGTCTCCGGGACTCCGCCCCGTTGATCCAAAATGAGCTACGTCACAGTTCGTGCATTCGAGTGAGTAATCGGAACCCGCCAGAATGGAGTTAGTGGACACTATTCACCGGAGCTCCTCCAGTAGTTTTTCTGTTCCTTGAACCGGAATCCTGAGAGCGAGAACTGAACATTGAACGTCAAGCGCGTCTGTGAATACAGACAATCTCCAGTGATCACCGCGACGAATATAGTACAACCACCTTTTTTTTGTTCACTGCCGATATATTTGGCTCACGAACGTTATTGTAAATGTTTCGACCTTTGGCATGCCCACCTACACCCGCGGCACACGAGGGAGTCGCATAATTTATAGGCGCTAGCCGCTCCGATCGTTCGCCTCAACTGCAGGTACCAAGTCTCGAGATACAAGCGTGCCTCGGCATGTTTGGACTTTCATTCCGCGTGCCTTCGCAGCCACATGTTCTTGTGTTATCGAATCTCGTAGGTTATCTGAAGCACTTGTACTGTAACCCTGATGTTGACCTGTGTATGATGGACGTATTGTACATAAAATATGGATCAGCTCTTCGAAACTAGGTACTAGTACCGTTGCCAAGCCAACCCTATCCCTGCAATGGGCCACTCAGATCGAACTTGTCAGCTGGCCCAATGAGTCTAACCGTCGTCAAATTTGACCTTCTCCATCCCCCTATGATAGGCGATAGGTAAATGTTCCGGGATCAACGAACTCTCTTACTCTTTTTTTCTTGGGCGCGGTGGTTCGGCCGAGTCTGGTGGGTGCCCGATGAAACCGCGAAATTATCATCTCAGATTTGCCAGGTCATCAACTACCAAGGAGACTGCCCGTGGCCGCTAGCATTGCACCCCTGCCAGTGGTAGAGCTTGAATATATCCTCGGGGACAGAGGTGTAGCGCTCTTCCGACATATGTCTTGGCGCCATTGGTTGAACGTGTATGACAGAGTTGTGTGTCAGAGCGAACCAAGAGAACCACAATGCAGTGACGTTCGGTCGATTGCCGGAATATGTGAGCCCCAACCTAGGAGCTGAAATTTGCCGCATGACCGTGACCGGCTGGTCCAGAGAATCGTTCAAGCAAGTCCGCTCCTCGCACATTGAAAAGCTGAAGCGTCTCACCACATGGAAACATAGAAACGTGTATATTAGATGTCTCCCGACCTGCGGGTGTGCTACTGCCACGTAGTATAACATATAGTAGAAAGATATGTATGAACTTGATAGCGGAGAAGTGAACCATAAACAGCAAGGGTGAGACACCAGCGCTCAAACCCATAAGTTAGCTTCGACTGCGTGGTGCTCTCAGCCTGTCGCATGAACCACGTTACCCTCATCAACACTCTTCCTATTTTTGGGTGAGCCACACATTTGGCGCATCATCAGAGCGCAAGGCGGAAGGCATTCAAAACGCGGCTATCCTCAGCTGACCGAGGTGTATAAGGCCTCGTGTTTGGTGACCCTGGCAATCTTGCCGGTACCGGTGGGGCATGGCCGACGACGGAGGATAGACGAGGAAGGTTTCCCGAAAGGGGTGTTTGAGGACGGGTTGACATAACTTGTGTGCCTCGCATGTATGCCTGAGCTGGGACCATCATCACAGGCGAATGCGAGGAACCTGGAGGGCCAGAGAGAGATGATCGGTGACTCGAATAGACACTGTCATCGTCATCTGGCTCGCAAGGGAAGGTATCCGCTCGCTTATAAGAACCTTTGCTAGAAACATAGATGCCATGAGGGACGCGAATGTTGCGCAGCTGTTCGATGTCGTCAATCGTCTGCAGCCGCGTGTAATCATTTCCCTGGAGTACGGAAATTCGGGTGAGCGTGAATGACAGGTTCTAATTTTGTGGGTCGAATATACCGAAAAATAGGCAACGATGTGCCATTTTCGCGGTGCGTTGGCGCCGGGAAGATACACCTGCGTTGAGAACGTCTGCTTCGTAAGGCCATTTGGCTTCGAAGGGCGATCTTGCCGCCGATTGGTCAGGGGAGGGACAGAGAGTGGGTCGAGGGCGCGCCGTGCTCTATAGTTATTTCCAATGAAGAGGAAAAGGAAAAAGTTAGCGCAGGAGTACGCACCGTCTTGCGGCTTTCATGTCGCGCTCTTCTTGGGTGGCTTCGAGTTTCTCTTCATAAAATAAATAGTCTCCCCTCATTCTACTTTGAGACCTAAGGAGGCTCGGTCATCTACACAGGACACTCTTTGAGTAAGACATACCAACGCCGTCCGTCTGTCCATCGCTCTAAGCCGCCTTTGAACTCTGCTTCCTCCCAGACAAAGACGTTTCCAGAACAAAGTTGTTCTCTCTCCGTAGAAGACAACCGTCTGGTGATCAATGGGAGAATGTTGAGCCTAACAGCTTCGAGGATGATATGTGCGTCACGCGCGTCACGGATGTCTGTCAAAGGGGGATGAGAACAAAAACTTGGAGGAGGGTATGAGACCATACGGAGGGAGGGGTGAGTAGTAAAATCGAGGTGTGATCGATGGTGGGTACTCTGTGATGGATAGGCCATAGCCATGGTACAGGAGAGATGAGGGGCGGTCGACGATTGCGTCAAATTTGATCAGGGTGGGGCATGTATATATACCACTCACATCAGATGTGCTTATAAGGTCAATTGGTGGAGGGATACGCTCAAAGTGGCATTGCCACGGAGCTGAACAAGCCCGGGGAGATTCAAACAAGCCCTGGCTGTCAATAAAAATTAGGCAGAAATTGTTTGGTGGTGGTATGGATCAACTTACCTATCCAGGTTCATCACAAAAGTTTGCGCGGAGCTCGACTGAAATATTTTGCATGCGATTTGCGAGCCAAATGAAGAAAGGTATCAATTGGACCCAAAGTTGAGGTCCAAGAAGAATGGAGCTAGATCGCTGACCGGAGTAAACTCTCGGAGCAATAACTGATGATTCTCCTCGGGATCGGGATTACTGCGCTAATAGTGCGCTATCGGGGTACTCACAATGAAGCCCCTGACTTGTACGCGGAATGCTTGACATACCTGACAAAAGTCTGTATGTCTTATCTCACCACGAAGATTTGAACTCTAAGCAGATGGAATGCCTCATGGAACCAGGGTGTGTGGAACTCTAAGGGCGAACATAACCTTGATACCAAGGTTACCTCAACAGTGAGTAAAAAACCTTTCTCATGGCGAGTAAGGCTCCCCCCCGTGGCACATAATAAAGGATTGTCCCGTGAAGAAGCATTTTGTGACTCCACGTTGTGCCCAAAGGAGAGACGTGGTGAGAAGCAACAGCAACCAGTAAAGCATGCCGTGCTTAATTACTGTAACTTCACCAACCGACGGTCTTGCTGGCAAACCATGTGCAGAATTGCCGACCTGTCTCAGGTAAATTAGACATGCCACGTGATTCCGATTGCCAGCACAGGGGGTGGCACATACGGTAATAATTGTGTCGTAAACTCAAACAGTGCGTCACCATGGGCACCATTCGTACTATAATACTATTGCCACCACGTACGAGTCGGTCGTACCCAGAATAGCACTGCAAAAGAGCTCCGAGGACATCCGCTTCCCGCACGTCCTTGTCCAAGCCGATCGCGACTCGGCTATGGACATGTTGTCGATATGAGGCGTGCATGCGGTACACATACACAGCATGGAGTTTAAAGGCGGGGAGCTCCTCAGAACAACTCTATTACATGACGACTACGGCCGAGGAAAAAAATCTAGCAAGCAGGCGACGCGTCGGCATCATTGATGGTGCGCGTTTCGGGTTGCTGCCACAACACGTTTCTTTGTAAAGCGGAGTTAGCCTTTTTGAGATTCGCGTGTTCGGACCGGTTGTTGCTTGGGGCAGTTGGGGTTGCTTGGCTGAGGCCTGAGGCCAACCAACGCTCAACTTGGCGTCGCGTTCAGTTGTACGGGCATCGATTATCAAAAAGCCGGAGGTTAGGTGACTCTGGTGGGGTTCTATATATACAGTATCAACCATAAGAACTTTTGATTGGCGATCGAGACCAAGTTTAAGAAGGCTGATTATTGCACGAAACTGGCATGATGTGGCGGAGATGACTCGATTGATACTGTCCAAGCCAGACTCGAAGGCGTGCCTGTTAACGACATGGCGATAGAGTGAATCACCCAATCTGAAATTCTCCCGACATACATCCGTGCGTTAGCCCTCGCGAACCTTTTTTATATGGTCGCAAAGCGTCGCGGCCAGATTGGAGGCCATAGACCTGGGAGCAAAGGCTGTTACAAAGCACTCCCTGATTATAAAGATGATTCGGAGGGCTCTACAAGACTGGACGGTGATACTGCGGCCCATCTGCATACACTACGTCCAACAAGCACCGAAGCAGAGATACTGTCAGGGATTGCTAATGCTCGGACCGTGACGCACGATTTACGATAACAGTAACTAATAATTGCCCATCTCAATTGCTGATTAGCGCTGATTTCTCAACAGTGCGAGATCGGGTGTGGCGTGGCAACTTTGATACATGCTCCCTCACGTGATGCAGAATATTCAGTATGCATTCAAATTACAGTGTATGGTGGGGTAATGAGTTTAGGATATGTGTGCGAATGTGTTACAATGCGGTTATAATGTCCAAGTACACTTCACAGGGAAGTCGGTTCAGCTATGTCAGGTTTAAATCTGAGTCGAGCAAGTAGGACCGAGTCCCATGGTTCAGAGGCGCCCTTGACCAACGACACATTGCTCGCGGTCACAGCGTCCATCATCTCTCGTTGAAAAGTCCCACTTGAAGGCTCCATAGATTCCTCTGCACACGTGAGCGTGAACTGGCCCCATGGTCGTCCAACGCGCGCTTGTGCGAACACATTAAAATTAACCTGTGCAAGCGCAGCCCAATTAGCGGCAACGTTAGGGAAAAGCGTCTCTGAAGCGAGCCTACCTGTCCGTCCTGGTGGTTGTGGCTAACGAAAGACGCATAGTCGGGGGCATCCAATGCTCCGATTACTGGTAGACAATCACATGAGCAATGACACATAGCACGTTGGTCCGAGATATACCCAGAAATATATCCTCTCGCGTCAGACGCTGTTCTCCACTATATATCTTCATAATGTGGTCGATGTTGGACTGAAACCATTTCTTTGGGACGTCCAAGTTCGTGATATAGCGATACATCGTCGTCTCGGTGTATATATATGCTACCTTGTGGCCCGCCCGAAGCTGGAAAGAATGGGTACGGTTGACTGCTTGGCTGCCGGTTCGCGCGTAACAAGGGTTAAGGGATTAGTGTCATTGTGGATAGATAGAGTCAGAAGGGTTGTACATACGAGGAGGAAAATAAACCTTGGACACGATCGAAGCTGCGCTGCGCAGCATTGCGCTTGTCCTGGCGTTGACTTCCTTGGTAAACCTTGCCGTAACCCAACAGCATCGGCAGCTCGTCTGCCTTACCATTCGATGTTGTGCCTGGATTGAATGCATTGAAGAGTGTTTCAAACCGACCCTCCGGTTTTGACAGGAAGCCCACTGCGCCGAGCTCGACATGAGAAGGCTTCCAGAGCGGGAGCGTGACTGGGGGGGGAGAGAAATTACGTAATTTGACACAAAGTTGTAAAGAAATACCCACGGATGGTGTGGTAATCATGCTGGAGAAGCATCCTGTACCGTCGCTCATCGCTGTGCTTTGCAGAAATACTATTGCGATCCGGGTCACATAGGTAATCAGATGAAAGGATACTCTGGTAAAGGGATCCTTCCTCGGATGTCATGGTGTTCGTCGATGTTGAGATTGAGCTGGACATCAAAGGTTCCTTAACTGGCGGGTCTACTCTTTCCTCTTTGAATGACGTAGTCACCCCAGGCTCGGTTCCATCATTTCCAATGTCCAATCCAAGTGCTCCGGTATGGTCTGGTAGCGGTTGTGGCAAGATGTCGGGTGAGCGATGAGGTGGACCTTGATTCTGCGCGGACCACTGGGCAAGTATTGATGACGGCGTCGGTGAGCCGGTGATTGGCGCGCTTAAGCCCTGTGTACTTCGCTCGGTACGTTGCTTCTTGATGTCACGCGCGATTTGTTCGAACGATGGTCGATTGGAAGGAATAGTAGCCCAGCTCGCGCGAATCACATTCATGAGCGGGCTGTTAGTGAGAGGCGATGGCGGAAGTGATGGCCTCATATTCTCGACTGGTCATGGGCGAGTGTAGTAGGAATAAGTTTGAGGGCAACACAAAAAGCACAGAATGCAAAAGTTACTTACTCAACACAAAATGTCGCACAGCATTATCATCCATAAGCGACCACGGTAACGCTCCCTTCGTTAAAATCTCGACGCAGCAAATTGAAAACGCATAGACGTCCATTTCAGCGGTTAGTGCCTGTGCACCTTGCATAAGTTCAGGTGCTTGCCAGCGCAGTGTTCCCCCTGGAGATAGGTGAGTCAAACGGAAAAACATATGGTGAAGTATGGAACCCACGAGGGAGCGGCGCGTGACTGATGCGGTATACCTCAGACTTCATTTCACTCTGGCCAAAGTCGGAGATGATGCAGCGCGTATCATCATCGACCAGTATGTTCGCCGCCTGAGTATGCGTTAGTTCCGGAAACGTAAGTCATAGTCAAGGAAATTTTACCTTGAGATCGCCGTGCAGCACACCTTCCCTGTGAAGATAAGCCATCCCCTTCGAAATTTCATGAATCATCCTCAGCGAATCAACTCTTGCAGCTTCAGCCTCTGTCAGGCCTTTCAGGTACTTCACGAGGCTGCCTCTGGAATAATACTTGCTAACCTGTTCGTGTCGGGTCATGTCAGGAACCCGGAAGCACGTGACCAAAAAAAAGCTCACCAGGAACCATGGCGGTTCGCCGCTCGCACTTGATGCCCCAAGCAACTCGAGGACATTTGGGTGGTAGAGCTTCTTCCAGATCTCAACTTCATGAACGAAAATCTTTCGGGGCGTCGTTTCTGCGAGAACCTTGATTGCGACGGTGTGCGCACGCCAAGATCCGCGATATACTTCACTGAAGAACCCAAGTCCAATTTTCGCCTCGAGGTCGACTTCGAATCGCGTGATCGTCCAACTTGGCAAGCCCAAATCTGCTCCGGTCGATAGCCTCCGCAGCGCATCTATCCCAGATTCGATAAACTCGCGGTCAAGCGTGTCCGCAGTACGCCGGTTCTCAGTATCATCGCCCCCCGAGTTGGTCGACTGCAGAGCCTCGGAGCGGAGAAGTAGTGGTGACTCTATGGGGCTCTCTTCAGCCTCGACCCTGTTGTCCTCAACGACGCGCTCAAGAGCCCGCTGCAGCGTCTTTATAGCCTCGGGCATCTCGCTACGCGCAATCTGCAGTACATCGATCATTTCTGCGTCGTCGTTCGCCGCGAGGGCCGCACGCATAACTTGTCGCAAGTCCTCTGCATCGTGCGCGCGATCTTGCTCATTCTGCGCAGATCGCAATGCATGGAGTGTCCTTTGGACGCTCTGGGGTGACGGGTGTATAGTAGGTGGCACGGTGGGTGGTAAAGACGGAAGGTCTGAAAGGTGTGAGAGTGTCTCGAGTAAACCCTGGGTTTCGTTTTGTCGCCGCAACTCATTGGCCTGGATTAACTTGAGCGTGCGAATTTGGATGGACAGCTGTTAAGGTGAGGGATGTCAACTCGAATGCCCCGAAGTGGGGTGAAAGACCTACCCCGAACGTTCCGAGTGCATCATTAAGGGCAGCATCACAGGACGAAATGGTGAACGCAATCTCGTCACGTCTCAAATAGCGCTTGAGGAAGGGGCGGTGGCCCAACTTGGTGAGGAAGTGGAGAACACCTTGAAAGGCCCTGCGGAAAGACGGGTCAGGTTTTAGATAAGACGTGCTACTTGTGGTATCGCACTCGTTAAGTTTCGAGATTGGCGCATTGAGTTCCTCAGCGACAGTGTACCCTGCGTCGATAATTTCTTCGCGGACAGATACCAAAATATCCGCGCAGCGTTCAGTCAAACGCAAAGATGCGAGACGGTTCGTCTGGGGAATAACCATTTCAGAGGTCCCCCAAAAGGGATCGGTTGAGTTTGGAACTCACTTCGACCATATCGACGGCCTCCCATATGTTCAATAAAGTATGCCCGAGAAGCTCCAACCCAGGGATGGGCGAAAAGCGCAAGAGGTCGACCCCGGCAAAGAGCACCTCGTGGGTAACGCCCGCCGCAGTACCGAGGACACCGGCGACGGCTTCTACAACACGCTGTGGGCGTGTGAGTGATGACTTTAAGTTCGTAGGAGGATGTCGGGAGTGCAAACGTACAGAACGAGTATGAACGTATCCTTCGACCTGCTGTGGAGGCAGGGTCCGTTTGCGTTTCGAGTTCTCAGACCATGGACGAGGTGAATTCAACCGGTGGTCCAACCAACTAGACATAAGAGTAGAGGGTTGCTCCTTATCCGACGCGTAGCTAGCTTCGGGTGATGATTTCCTTGAAGGTGAGCGGGAGCGGGAGCGGAAGGATAAGAATGAGGGGACGGAAGGAAGCAATGCCGTACTAGATTGGGGGGCGGCGGGAGCTGAGGTGACACGGGAGACAGGGATCAAGCCATCACGTAGAAGTGACGTGTCTGGTTGAGTAAGAGAGTGCAGCGGCGTGCGGCTGCGAGAAGGGGTCGGGGATGGAGATGGGGATTGAGGCCGGGATTGTGAATTGGGATTAAGTGGTGAAGGGGTGCGCGGTATGGAGGATATGCCAGTGGGATCACTGGGAGATGTTCTCGGGAAGGAGAATGGTATCGGTGACGATTTATCGACCGAGCTTGGAGAGAGCGAGTTCTGAGTCATCAATGGGGATAGTCGTGTCCTGTCGTGAGTTAAGTTTAACAGCCTCGCTTTCCAAGGTTTTTATACAATTTTGAAGGTGAGAATGACCTACCCGGGTTTCGTGCCTTTTCAAGGTTTCGCCCTGCTGATGGGAATCGAATGCCGAAGCGAGGTCGCGTTGCACGCTGCCAGCGGCCAGTGGCATGCTCCGTCGACATCCTATTGTACTGTATACACTACTTGGTTGCGATCACGAGGTCTTCATCACTACGTTGTCGAGCCGGCATGATTTGATGGTGCAGCATTCTGAAACGTACTGGTCCACTACGTTAACCGACGCCCACTGGCTATTCCCACCATGTGGTGTTGTAAGCACCGCCGCCCACAGCTGCTTCCGAGTCATGCTCGCATATCATTCACGATCTACTACCGCCGCTCGCCCGCGTACAAGGCATCACTTGTGAATTGTGAAGCACACCTTGTAGTTCCTGAAACAGTATGCTAATCCTGCAGCAACTCCGAGTCACCGTCTGCACGCTCAGAACGGTGTCTATATCTCTGACAACTTGAACAACGCTCTTCAAGTCTGTTCTCTAGCTTGCTGCCCGACGCCCCGATCTTTGCACCCTTTTACTGTAACTGAAATCCGAGTAATGCCAAGTCATACAGTGGTAAGGAGCCCAAGCCAAATAGAAACAGGTAACGTGACTTGCTTCTCCGCCGGTTTTGTGTAGCCAAGTATGTGTAGCGCTGTCCGAGTCGTAGTACGTTTACGTGTGCTACACTAAGTTACGCTGGTTCGTCAAGTGGTGCCCAAGTCTTACGTGTGCATCAGCACAGGTGACTCATGCAGTAGGTGTGCTGGTCCATCAGGAAAACTTGTACAGTATCTGCTAAGTCATATACCCGACGCTAGCGAATGCTCGGCTAGTGTCAGCTAGCACCGGCTTGCACCGGCTATTTTTCTCAACCAAGCAACTCCCGAGCTACAAGGGCGTATGTATACAGAACTAATCGGCGGAGGAATTACTGTGGTTGTCGCGGATAGGTATACAAGCGATAATACTGGCAATGTGCATCAGTATTTGGCCCTGATGCTGTCTAATATACGTGTGCCAAAACAATGAAACCATGGAGCAGAATCTGACATCTCGGTCATTATCACACGATTCAAGTGAAGATAAGGCCCGCGCCTTAGATGACCTGGTGATGAATATGGGAAGGGGACGGCTGCATAAAATACTACGACGGGCAACTCATTTAGTACATAACTCCTATCATAAGGCATCGGAGGGAAATTGGAGGATTACACACTGACGACCACAAACAGACTCCAGAATAGAACCTCCATGGTTCCATCGATCACCCACTCGAAGTGCAGAGTCGGTACTACAACCAAGACGAGAGTTCTTACATAGCGCTGTACTGTCTTTCGTTTCATGCATAACGTGGCTACGTCGAGACCCTCGCAACAGATATTGTGGTGACCGAAGTCAGGCGCCCAGTCAGAACGTTCCGGCGTTAGATGTTAGATGAATTGGAACTGCTGTGCTGGCTAACGAAGCACTGGCACGGTCGGCTCGAGAGTACACACATGGTACCGAAACTTGATCGCGCTCACTTGAAGAAATAGTGCAGGTTCAAGTTTGGGAAAACCGAGCTTTCTGGAATTTTGTACTAAAACTTTGTTACAGACAACAGCAGATCATGATGCATGATCGATCGAATCATGATCGCCTGCCAGTGCGTACACTTTGGTCCCGCGCGTTCCGAGTTTGGATTTTGAAGGAATGATCACTTTCTTGCCCGAGGTCACCTGGACGACGACCGTGTCCTTCCCGATAGCCATGTGACGTCCCATCATGAACCGCCAATCAAGCCCTGGCAGAAGGTTTTAAAAAAGGATGGATGGGTTGCACTTATTGTTACTAGAAAAGGCACCCTACCTCGTTCAACGTTCAACCCCGCCAAACGGCATTAATACTGAAAACATTGGTCTACCGGGCCAGCTCCGAATCCGTGGTCGCTGTCCGACTCGGACTCGGAGTGGTTGGGACCCTATTGTTACCCAAGTCTAATGAACCCTCGTCCCTTTCCCATGCCTCTCAGGACGTTGCCAATGAGAAAAGTCAAACGACGGGCGCTCCGAGACTCTCGGACCAAGGTTAAATCATTTCTTTGTTCTGAAACCCCACAGCTGGCGCTCTCACCTATCATTCAGATGTTTATCATGGTGATCCAACTTGAATGCAACCAAATAGGTGTTTCCGCTCCCATTCTCACGACAATTCTAGTTATATTACCACACCGTAATCTCCTAACTTGATTAAGAATTTCGACTTGACGCCATCAAACACTTCATCACGTCCGCAACATCAGGCTGCATTATCTCCGGAGCTTTTTCTGCGTGTTTGAGTATTAGTTCAAATTTGTGAGTACTCCAACCTGTCTCACTGTGAGATCATTCAGGGTACAAGTTCAGCATATGTTTGTCATTCAGACTTCCTTCGATCAAATAGCAGACCAAGACACATTACGGACTTTCATCTGACAAATCGCCTTTCTATGGAGGACCCACGTTCGTTCAAGGCATCGGTTCAGGTTTTCGATATCGATAGACGATTTCTGGCGATAACATAAACAGTGGCCTGGAAACGCTGCTACTGTGATTTGTGCAGAGCATAAATTCTCAGCTTCATGTCACCGTTGACCCCCAAGAATCTTCGTGAGAAGCTACGGTTGCTTATGCAGCGATCCTTACCTCACAATATCGTTCTTGAATCCACCACCTGCTTAGGTTGCATCAGGGGACTACGCCAAATCTGGCTGAGATCTGATATGGAATGCGATGAAACCAGGTGATCGACGAGCCCGGTCTTGCAAAGGCCGAATGCCGAACGGACGCACTGGGCTACGAAGGTCTGTGAAATGATATCTTCCTGTCCCTGTACAGGTCCTGTGACTCGGAATCGTGATGTGCGACGAGGAGCGTTGCTTATAAGGCGAAGCAGTCTCCTTTCAGCCGTTCAACTCGCTTAGCACCAGCGGTCGATACATCATCACTATTTGACGAAAGCATTGCCTTCGCCTACGAGGGCTCAGCTGATTCTCTGCATATACAGTACTGTGGGTAGTTGCTCTCTTGGAACAAAACGACCTCATCTCAGATCTGACTGCGGAAGCCGTTGTGACCGCTCCAAGATTCTGGGAAATGCACCCCACCCCATCATCGCACTTGACTATGGCCTATCTACCATCCTCGCCGTACCAACAAATTTGACTCACTTTCTCGCTACCTTTCAACTCGTCCTGACCTCGTACCACTGTGAACTCTCTCCTTGAGGGGGAAACTAGTATTGGACTTTACCTTCTTTCTGGGCGTGGTCACGGCCTCGATGCACACCAGCAGGAAGATGACAGCTATGCCTGAACACTCCTCACGAGGGGCTACCACTGGCAAGTAAGGAAACACTTATAACCGACGCATATGCATTGATGATGTACGTTACATCTGGATCCAGATTCATACCTGCCTTAGAAACTTTTGGTATCAACAAGGTTGCCCTTCAGTTCGTCACGGCATCAAAGGCCAGGACAAAGGGATACGCCCCTTCATCGTCATCATCTGCAATACTTGCGAGCCTTTCCCCCGTATCATCTATCCGTCTTCCTCTTCGTAGAGGAGCATCTCCCCTAGACTTCTCTATGACGCGTTTCAATGAAGTCAAGTTGCCCGCGTCAGCCCTGCTCGGTGACTAATTCGAGGCTCCCAAGGACGCCCGCGCTGTTTGGTCTGGCGTATCCCGATTAGCTCCTTTTCCATGACCGGTCCCTGCGTCTCTGGCCTCAAGCATACCACCTAAATTGGCGGTTCCTACTCGCTCCGCCGAACCATCTTGGTCAAGGCCACCCGTCATTCAATTTGTCAGGTAATGGAGTGCTCTCACGAGATGGGCTGAGCGGTACGGTGCACAGGGTTCGACACCAGCTTTATCGCGTGCCACAAGGCAAGGGGGATTCCTTTGACTACGGATGGCTTGCTTAACCGTTTATCAACCAATTAAGCTGACATGAACAGCGTCATCGTCGCTGAAGGTGGACGTCCTCGCTCTTTGTATTCGCCTTCTGGGGCGAGCTCGTTCTCAGATGCTACACTCTCCAGATCCCGGCTGCCAAGAAAGTGTCTCCTCGACCTCGACGAAGGCCCGCCAAGTTCTCCGCCGCATTCCGGGGTGGGACACCCTCCGAGTACGGGTTCCTTCACCCGAGTCATCGCACCGGGCCACGCGTGCGCTCGCTCGGCGGCCAAAAAGGGGGCGGGCCATACCCAAACGTCCTTCTATCTATCTATACGAGAGTGTGTGCTCCGTCGGCCATCCGGGGGGTGACCCCCGCCCTGGTTCTCCGAGAACGTCGGACTTTTTCACGGGGAGGGAAGAAGTTGCGTTCTGTGAGGGTAGCGCCTGAGATTGAGAAATACTTGGAAGCTCTAAATGTTCAAGTACACCGAACGCGATTCTATTGTCAGCGACTCGGACGACGCGGCTTGACTCGGACTCGGACAGGTGGCGCGCATGCCCCACCCGATATACCCGGGATGACCCCTGGCACCGATGGCACACGCCTTTAATTTTCCTTCAGATTCCCAGCGTTGTACTGACTGTGAGCAGTAGAACTGACCACTTTACAATTGCGTCAATTTGACTTCATTCAAGAGTGGCGTGTCACACGACCGGAACCCAACCGGTTGCAGCGGCGGCTGACTACTACGGTAGCTGGACCAACGACGAAAAAAAAGACCCAGAATACTGTATCTGACTTTTTGTGTTACCACTTGCAATATTCAACACAAAGGCGGGCGCCGCAATCGCGAATTGAGTGGCGAGCACCAATAGCACGCTGCACGCTTTTTTTTTTTCTTGTCCAATGAGATGCCGCATTAATGCCAGTGAGCGTTGTTGTGTAACGAAACGGATAAAAGTCCGTCTGGTGTGTGTCCCATCAGGCCACAACGGACAATTTAGCCAAAGTGGTGCGGGAGCCTGTCAGTCAAGGATGTGTGGGTGTTGGTGGTGTGATCATCACACACACACGCAGGTGCAGCCCTGCCCCCACCTCGGCTTCTTTTGATCCCCAATCGGGCTCGTATGTGTTACTTGTAATTTACCTGTTAGACACACAAAAACGTAATGGTACAAATTTTTGCTATTCTTGACACATGGGCTTTTATGACGCGCGCGCATCACACACACTTGGGCGGGTCGGCGACAATGTGGACCAATACAGGACCTTGAACGAGTTTATTACGGCCCTGTGTCATGGCCCACCCGTGAGCTCGGATAAATCCCGGTTCCTTCACCCCGACCCCGTCGAGTCGAGTAAACAATTTTTACGCGTATACCGGATCATCAATTGGACAGTCAAGCTTTGAAGCAAATTTGAAGGATTGGCGCCAGGAGCGGTGTTTCCCTTTTTTTTTTTCCTTGGCGATGTGATCATTATGAAACTAATGTATCCAAGTTGGTCCTTCATGATACTGTACTCGATTTTTTTCTTTTCACAAAACGCTCGTAAGGGATCGACGCCAGGGTTTGTTCTCGTTCGGTGACAGTAAATCAGGAAGCAACATCAGAAACACGTTCCTGCCTCACCGTGAATCCCGAGTCTGTCATGCCGGAGTCACTTTCTGGCCGTAAGTTGAGCGTCGATCCCTCCCGCTCAATAGGGTTGACTCAATCGGACGGTTAACACCGGTCGAGGATGTTGGAAGGCTCTTGATAGATTGGTGCTGTTGTAGACAATTGTGGACCATACAATAAATGTGGGGCCAAGAATACAAAGTTTATAATACGCCCTTAATAAATAAACTTGTCACCGTTGCGTCTTGTGTGAGGTCCAGCCGGGGACGTTTCCGGCAATAGCGTCCGGCTCAAACCCAAATAACTTCTTCTTTGGCGGTGGTGGCGCCATCATTGTATCTTGGGTGCGCAAGGGACCATGTCGGTGATTGTGCGAATGTTGAGACATGGGCGGGACCCAGGATTCATCCTCGTCCTCACCGGCCAGTTCATCCTCCTCCTCCTCTTCCTCTCCGTCCGGTGCAAGCTCGACGATGCGACTTTCGCATTTCACGAGTGACGTCCATCGGGATGGCTGCCGATGCGCACGCATGGACGGCGTGGATTCGCCATCAGACATCATCATAGGAGAGGAGGGTGGATCGACCGGGGGGGAATGATCTCGTACCGGATGGGAACGATTCAGTGGATTCCACTGCTGCTGGGTCGTCGTCGTTGTCATGGGAGTTCCACGCGTCATCTGCTGTGGCGGTGGCTGGGGAAAAGCGGGCCGGGAGGGAGGGGACGACTCTCGGCGCTTGCGACCGTTGATGGGAGTGTCCTTTGTAGGTGGGCTACGCAGGGACGATGAGCGTCTTCGCGTCCAAGAACCGGGCTCTCCCGGCTGAGCTACGAACCGCGAAGCGACCACGTTCGAAGCGGTACCGGACGGCGCGACATGGGTGGATTCGAATGCGGCGGTGAGCTCGGCAGCATCGGAAGCTTCGGATATGGAGACGGTACGTGAGCGCGAAGAGCCGCTACCGCCAACTCTCTGCGGGGTGGGATGGTGGTTATTGTTGGTGTTGTGTTGTTGTTGTTTGTGTCACAAGGTGGGCCGCTACTCGCGCCGGTTTCGCTGACGAGCTTACCGGCATCATCAAGACCGTCGGCGCTGATGCTCTTGCGACGACCGCGCTGTCGCTCTCGTTCAATACCACGCCACATCTCTTCGGTCACGCCGAAGCGCTCGCGGCAGCGTCGCTCGTGGCGCGCGCGGGAATCGGGACGAGTTAGCGGTTTGTGACAGATCGCACACGGAGAGGGCTGGCCTCCATGTCTAGCGGTCTTGTTGAGGTGACGCGAGAGGTCACGAGGAGTACCGAATTGAAGGTTGCACTCGATACACTTGTACTTGCCATCAGACTCTGGGTCTTGCATGATCATTTCGCGTATAGGGTAAAGAGAGATGGGGAGGAAGAGTAAAGGGAGGAGGGAGTTTATGGGGTGGGCGAAAAAAATAATATGGAGGGGAAAGAGGGAAATGGCAGGTGGACCTTATAAGCACCGCAAAGACAAGGATGCGCGCCACAGAGACCAAGTAGTATTAGGGCTACGAGTTTGTGGCCCGTTGAGTTGTATAAAGACGAGGCCCGGTCGCATTTTGGATTTTGGGGATGGGCGATGCCATGAAAAAGCTTCTTTGAATGCCGTGTCCTTGGGCCGGGTAGGGGGGTTAGTGAGTGGTAGCGGTGTGTAGTACAACAAGGGGGGGGCGGTCACCGTGACTGTTCGATCCGTGCCTGCCGTGAGTGTTGCCGCTGCCCCGTTTGTGAATGATCATGTGGCGAACTCGATACACTGCCTCTTTGTTCTTCTTCACCCTTGTTATCCGATAGGTCCAGGCCATTTGCCATTTTTTTTTAAACATAAACATAAACATTAAACCTGACAAAGTGCCTGAATCTGTCTCTGTCTGATTCCGCTATCATCGCGTGTACTCTCCCCCTCCAGCCTACCCTCAATCTCGGTTCCTATACACCCTTTTTTTTTTTGTTGGGTCTCCTTCTCAGAATGTGCGTTACATGCGTGCCTTCACTCACACAACCGAATGCCCACATTGTTGACCTTACACAGGCCTCACAATCATGTCTCAACGAAACTTTGACGTTGATGACCTCTTCGCCACCCTTTTTGCGCCCGCCACTCCACCGGCCTCGCCTAATCCCCTTCAAGATTCCCTCTCAATATTCTCTCCCCTCCCAGATTCTCGTCCACCCCTCAGTGCCACCTCTACCACTAGCTCAACCGACTCTGATTTTGGCGCCTTTGTCTCCGTACCTTCCTCCGAAGACCCTCTCGCCAGATCTCCATCCAATGATCCAACTCCTCTCACACTACCCGTACGCCATCCGCTGAACGCCAATGCTGATTTTTTTGCCGAAGCCCGCGCGGCCACGGCGCGAAATCAACAGGGTTTGCTCGCCGAATTGTTGCAACATCAAGACGATCCGATGTACTGGCATAATAACCACGAACCTTCTCCCATCTCATCCGCCATCCCCTCGGGTACCACCACTCCCCAGCCTCCCCAGCCTCCGCAACCGCCACAGTTGCCATCACAGTCCACCGCAGCAGCAGCAGCAGCCGACGAGTCATCCGTAGATATTCTCGGCCTGCTCGTCGCCGAACCCGTCAAGACGACCGCTGTGCAGACGACGACAGTCGTCATGCCCTTATTCGATGCCCTTCACGAAGCGACATCCGATAGTCCTTTCGCACAACCACCCTCACAATCAGACTCAGAGCTCATCGTCCCTCCCCGTCGCCCTTCCTCCTCGCCCATCACCCGATCACCTTCTCTCCCACCTTCGCCCTCCCGGCCATCTCCACCGATACTAACACGCGTAGAATCCACTTCGACCTTCTCTTCTTCATCTCTACCCTCGCGATGGATGTCCTCCTTCCTCACCTATCGCGGTCCCCCGCCTTCTACCAGCCCATCGGCTCGGCTTTTACCCGAGCGCGCCAACATCACGCATGGTTCCCCTTTCGCAGCCCACCCTTTCGTACCTGTCAGCGGAGCGCCCGGATTCGATGGAGACCGCGCTTGGAACAAAGGTTTTGACGCTGGCGATGGCGCCGGCTCACGGGATCGGCGTGGGGTTCTGCTCCTTGGGCGCAAGGAGACCACGCGGGCAGTGTTGGGCACTCCCCTCGCTGACGCTGTACGTCCCACTCACTTTGACTCTCGATTTTCAATATCACTGATCAAAAGGCCGCCTCCCAAAAAAAAAAAAAAATTCAATTTAAAATCAAAAACTTTCCACCCCGCTTGAAATGTGGGTCGCTGACCAGCTCCGTTCCCATCTCCCTGTACGGGCACGCCTTCCACGCTCGTGGTCGTTGCTCTTCAGCCTCGACCAACATGGCATCTCTCTCCACACGCTTTACGCGCGTTGTAGCGCCCACACCGGTGGCGTGCTGTTCGTCGTGAGTGATGCGGACGACGGTTCCTTTGGCGCTTGGGTGGCGGATGGTATTCGCGAAGGCCACGGATCCTATACTGGTTCGGGCGAATCGTGAGTTATCGCCCCGCCTCGCTGAATGGGTTTGGAATAGTTGATCCCGCCCATCGCTTCTGTCTGTCTTGGGTCACACACACAGTTTTCTGTGGAAAAAGGCAGAGAGCGACGACGAGGTGAAAGTGAACGTGTTCAAGTGGACGGGCAAGAATGACTACGTCGCGTTGTGCGAGCCAGAGTCTATCTCCTTTGGTGGAGGGTGCGTGCCATCACCCTTTTTGGGGGGATGGTCTTCCATTGTTGTGGCGTCCCTACTTTTAACCCGCTTCTTAATATAGGGACGGCCACTATGGGCTGTATCTCGACGAGACGCTTAACGAGGGATCATCTGCTCGCTGTCTGACCTTCAACAATGATCCACTCTGCTCCTCGGATCCAAGTAAAGCTGGTACGGTCACGTTTGAGTGCGTCGGTCTCGAGGTGTGGGGTGTAGGGACATCGTGACGTTGTCGTTGGTGCATTGCATGAAAACGTGCAGAGCGCACGCATACACTTACTTTCCGGTGCGTTCATGAGACATCGTGATGGAGTGGTATGGATGCAACGAAATGAAATGGAATTTCGACATTGTGATGATAATGTACGATGACCTTTTACACGTGCGCGATCTCTCTCTCTCTCCCTAAACGATCGCCGATTGTGTATTGCACCCCCCTTCTCGTACTCGTAACCAACCACTGGTATTACTAGTAATTACTCAATAGACACGCCTCGCCCTCATGGGTCGGCGTTTATTGCCAACTTACGTGTTTGCTGTCTTTTTTTTGTTATATGACAAAATTGCCACATTATCGGACCTGTGTTGGCCTAGAATGGCGGCGGCCACTCTCCCACAAGAGTTTCTCGCCGAGCCCACGTGTCCTTCGGCTCAAAAAGTCACTTATCTGATGGATTGTCAGGTTGCTCGCGTAGTCAAGATACGAAAAAATAAATTGAATGGGGGCCCGTTATCGATCAAAGAGGCACACCCACACTCAGGGGTGGGACTGGGCCGAAGCGCATCTCGGCCGCTTGTCGTCCAAAATGGCCTTTCTCGTTCGTTTATACGTAGTCGGTGCTTTTAAAAAAAAAGGTATCTGTCCAGAACAACCTTGTCGATCATATCTCATAATCTAATCAGAGTGACCTGAGCGCCAACACAGTCCAAGAGGCCGTCAAAGTTGGGTGCTTTTGATTGGTTGGCAAAGCCTTCACACCATCGAACACGTTGCGCCACACGCACGCAGTGGGAGGAGAGGGGGAGATAGAGGTTTTTTGGGGGGAGACGGCTTCTTTCTTTTGCCCCCGAAATAAATAAATAAAAACCAAATCGCCCTATTTCCGGGGCGTCGTCTCTATAATTATACCGGTACTACACGTACTTTTGCATTTTCCGGGTTATCGCGTGGGAGCTGCAATGCAAAGCCCCAAATGCAAATGGCACAGCGCGAGCGCGTAAAACACGCCATAAAGTTGTGTTCTTTCAAGGAGAACGAAGCTGCAACGGACGGAGCGCTGCACGAACTATGCGAGGGCCGTTGCGTTCGCGCCCAGAGCGCTTCCCTTTCGATGAGAGGTATATGATACTGTATCAACCTAAGAGAGAGGCCACATGGATGAGCGTTTAGACGGTATCATAGACGCCAATAAAGGGGCTCATCGTCATGTCCATGTCCACCATGGATCAATATGATCAACAGGTGGAAGTGCACGAGGGTCACGGCCCACAAGATGATGGCCGTGACAGCATATTGCGCGTGAGTGCGGTTGATCGGAAACGAATCAACGATGGGACACAAAAGGTGTGCATGCTCTCCACGGTGTCCCAGGGAACTTGGCAACGGGGGCAAAGAGGTTGAACTGCAGGACGCCGTGCATGATCCCAAACACGCCCAGACAGATCCCCATGCATACGAGGTCCAGGTCAACCACCATATTTGACTGGTGTCGTGTACATGATCAGTACTAGTTTGAATCTTTCGAAGAACGCGTACTAGTAGTTGGCGATAGTGCTTGGTGAGAAGCGGGCATATTGGAGACCCCTACTGATCCACTTCTCAGGATGGAAACGCCATTCGGACGATCGGTACTACCCTCGGCATGGACTAGATCCGACTCGTCCGATTGAGATCTAAGCTTGCTTCTTCTTGTCTAGACCGGACCATGGCTTGAGTATAGAATGGACACCTGATACTCTCGTGTCCACCATACCTCGCTAAAAGCAGATGTAGTGATTATAAGCATAACTCGTGCATCTACGTTTGTTACTGCACGTGGAAATAAAGTAAGGTTACTGGGACCTAGAACAAGTTGGGGAAAAAGTTGGCGCTAGCGATCGTACGGCCGCAAAAGTAGGCAACCCGCGTAAGGCCTAGACAGGCATTACACGATTCATCTGATGGCAGCACAAGCGAGTCACGTACCTACGGTGGCCCCCACGACCCAAGCGAAGGGAACGAGGTAAATGCCTCACATCGTACGTATCTGTGATCTCCGCTGACATGCCCCTCATATTGTCGTTCAGCGCACCTGCAAGAAACCGCCAATTTACGACATTATGAAGTGTCGCAGCTTGATAAGGCATTACTTCACAGCCAACGCCCAGAACGTTCGGGATAGGCCGAGCAAGATCGTCGCTATCCATCAGGCTTGCGGCCGATAAGTACAGTGAAATGCGGCTCCGTATCAGCACGGCAGAAGCCTGGCCGACAAATAAGAGTGATATTGGATGCACGATAAACATGCGACACCACAGCCCTACACAAGAATCACGTACCACAATGTCAGCACAATAGGCAACATTCTTTTCATCTCCGCTGGTGATTGGGGATTGGACAACGAATCAGGAAATCACATTGTTTACATTGTGCGGCAGGGAAGGGAAGGGTGGAAAAAGCCCGGCAGAAGAGGTTAGGTTTTGGAAGCATTGGCACCCTCTTGAAAAAACGGAAGTCATTCGTTAGAGGAAGATCTGATCACGCTACAGCGATTACTTGGGATTGACAGAGACTCACCTCTCTGCCTCTCTCCATCAAGTCATGGACTGGAATGTGCGGTTTGAGGTACTGTACGGTAACCGAGAATGGTCAGTTGAGATAAGAGGCGACTTGTCTTGTTTACTGCATCTCATATATTTCCAAGGTGCTGTAGCTCACAATGAGAGAGCAACAATGTGTACTGGCAAGTAGAGTATATCCATCATGATGCAAACAGCCGACTCTGCGGCTCAGCTCGGTCCGAGAATTTGAAGGCTCGGAAATTCTCGGAATTCGTTTTCTCCACTTACGGAGGCACCTCGGCCAGTGCCCGAGATGATACCGTGCCTTACAGTATTCATATGCACCTATTTGACGTCAAACCTTGAGGCCTTGAGGCGTCAGTGAGAAATTATCTAGGGGTACCCAATCTTTGCCTGTTCATCCATGGAGCGGTAGCTGAGTCTGTCAGTGCCATACTTTATTGGTTCAGAAGCATAGCCATCACTTCGCGATCTTGCTAAGGCACTCATCTGTTTTATATAGCCTCGGTCTTTGAGCGTGCTCAAGTAGAGCTGATGGATGACGCAGAGGCGACCCTTGGTTTTGAATTATTGCCGACTGGGACTTTGCCACTATCATATGTGCTCTCATGAACCCCGGATCGTGCTAATTGTTTCTACTCAATTTGACTGTTCGAATGCTGTACAGTCACTTAGTTGGATATCTTCCTGACGCGGCTCATCCCTGCCGCCTTGCTTGGGAAGGTTGTTGATCGATTAAAAAGAGCCAGTGTTATTGATTCTTTCTTACTAGACGTTGCCTTTTGCATCTGTCATCCTTGCCATGGCACACTCCGCTAATCGCTGACTTATCTTGATTGCGTCTCTTTCGTCTCCTGTAGCCTTAGGTGCTGGAGACACCTGCGACCCCAGAGGTGGGTCCAGCTTTCTCGTTTTAGGAGCCCCTTCCCTTAATTTGAGGATTCCAAATATAGGGGCGTATTTTGTGCGCGACACATACGACGCCATATGTCATTCGGATATGAAATGGGAAAGCCGAGCAAGCAACTTCTCACAGTCACTTGGACGGTCCCTCCACCGGCCCTGCGGAATAACGAAGAGGACACTGACTAGAATACTACTAGTATTGGTATTAGTACCGTCATGACGAGCTAGGTGTTACTAGTATGCAGTGAGTTATTCAATCCAAGTCCGAAGACCAGTAGTCATTGCCCGGTGGGTCCATTTGGCACTACGTTAGTATCACCCATTGTACTAGAGTTTTGGTCCTAGCTGCGTGACATCGATATCTTTTCTAACTTTAGTCCAGCTTTGGGCCGTTCTACGGCCGCTTATTGTGGACTCCGTGATCTGACGGAACACCTGTTGTCGTTACCCTCTTCTGAATCCCGTGGCCGTTCCAAACCCAGTACAGTCGAGTACTCCCTTACATGGTGCTTGGACAGTCCTAGATTTGAACCTACAAACGAATAGCGACGCGATCCCGCATCCCTCAGGGAGACACCCGAGGTCGCGTCCATGTTGCTCGAGCATGAAAGAGGATGGCGAAGGCTGCACCGCGTCGTAGGAGGTCTGCTAATAGTTTACGCGTACATCGGTGTGGGAATCCCCATATCGCTTTCTCTTTCCGTCATTTATATATGGTTTGTCGGAATCAAAGAAGTCTTCCATGGCTTTCTGTGCGTGACGACACATTCTCAAACTGGGCATAGTCAATCCAGGATAATTAGCCAGAGAAGATCTGTTCTTCGTGCCATCTATGTTCACGTGGCTATCCAATTGCAGAAAAACACCTAAAGCACGCTTCCGCGAGGGCCGTGTGCGCAGGTTCGAGAAGAATTTAATAGTACTGTATGAGACGTCTTCACTCGAAGTGGGCGGAGGCGACTCCATCTCAGGAACTCCTTTGCGGAGAAATGCGAAAATAGAACAACCTCAGTTGTCTTTGAGTATGCCGCCTCATCAAAGTCAATTGCATGGACTCAAGCTCATCGACATGGAGTGGTCGAGCGGCCACACAGGACAGTGAAATAGACAATGAGCGTGGTATCAATTCGCCTTCTTGATCCCTTCAATTGACGGTTACTGGCAGACCAACATCCTCTTCGATCGCCGCGGAAAGGACAAAAAACACACTTACAGTAGAATTTAGTCACCTTGTTAATCTCTCTCAGGCTTAGCTGCTCTAGACTACATGGCGTCGAAAGAAAGCTAAAATGGCATTCGAAAATTGCAATTTTGCAATTGGGCGGTGAGTGAATGTAAGATGAGGTCTTTCTTGGCTTTCTTCCCTAGGATTTCAAGGCATTGTTAACCTAGTTCTGTCAGAGAAACGATCGCATATGTATGTTGCTGGGTGGAGGAAATGCGGGCAATCACACATGAGCAATTTCTCTTGTCCGTCTCGGGGACCCGATGCTAGTGTCACATATACCAAGGCCTTGAACGCCGACCAACCTTGAAAGGATAGAGCTAGCATGGCACTGTAATATTGACACGAGCAATGGTGAGGCCACGGTTGACGGTCCCGGACCCCGGAGCCGGGCCTTTCCGAGTCGTGCGACCGTCTCCATCAACACACATCACAATAAACCCATCCCAGGAGGAGGCCATCCTAAACTGCTAGCCTGAGACTCTTCACATCTCAGGTCTCAAAAATGATTACTGTACTACTCGCTCGTCATTCTCCTCAAGATCAGTGGCATTCTGCCTTGCTACGCCCCCGACCTTCTCATTAACGGAAATCATCAGTCGGACTGGCCACCTGGACAAAGATCACCGCTCTAGACATCGAGTACCCGTGGGTGCACAACAGATTCATTCAAGCTCTGGAAGCGAAAGAGACAATCTACTGGAATATCAACAGGGCTTCGACTCCTCACAAACTGTGATATCTTGCCGTTGTTGGACAGCCTCTCTCATGGAACTGTTCCTCTCCCCGCTTCATGCTGCCGTGAGCACGCAACGAAATTTCGGTCTCCCTGTCATGCATTCGGCTAGGAAAGTGGTGTTCTCCCAAGAGTTTATCGCGTATGCGTGATATTTGTGTCACTACAAATTGACGCGAGGAGGATCAAATTCGGAAATGTGTGAGAGGTAGCTCTGTAAGGAGTGTTAGCACCTCAACCACGCCAGCCAATTTGCGACATATATGGCCTAATGCGCGTAGGGCCATGCCTCTAGTCGTTAATTTCCATCCAATCATCTTCTGTCTGCCCAAGGCCCATCGCTCGGATGTTCCTGGAGCTCCATCCACTAGCCTGTCTTACCCCATTATCTTGTCTCTCCATCGTTCGTTCACAGCGAGATCATTGACCGCGGCATCTGTCCAATCAGACGACGTTACATGCAAGAACGCTCTTTATCACTGGTGTCGGCAACTGCTCTGATGGCGCACAGATCCTTGAAAAATTCCTGTCAGGTATTAACCACATCATCGCCACTACGACTTTCGTATGGTAATGTCATCGTTGAATATCAATAAGGTGTCTTCCAGCTTCCCGGACCCCAGTGGCAGTTTCGCACTTACTTAATCATTGATCAACCAGGGCTCCATGCGCAGCTTTGAATTGCTGACGCCTATTCGCTGGCATTCCCGATTTCGGTCATCGGCTGAGAAGTGGGCCAAAGGAGGTGGGGTTCACCGACCACGTGTTGACCCTCCCTTGATAGCACAGAATCACAGAAATTGGGTGCCTCAGTCATTCTGCCTGCGTCTACACGATCGAAAGACACTTAGAATGGTCACAATGGGTATACTGAACGAGGAAGTGCTCTTGATGTTTAACTTAGGTGACTCAGGCTGCTCCACAACGCGTATGTTTGTGTAGGGGTTGGTATTAGCACCGGGAAAACCGAACTCTGGTTGGGTGACAACAATCTGCGGCTGAGAGGCTTAGGAACGTTTGTAGAAGTAATATATCGAGCAGGCTTCTCCCGCGACGTTTAGCCTCACTTGCTCCGCACCTATCCGGAAATTATGACCGAAGATGGGAATTACCCAGGTGTAAGTATAAGAGTCAACTAGACTGCTTTACGCAACCTGAAAATTCATTCACCAGTCATCAAGGCCAGGGATTGCCGGTGGCTCAGGCGCGCGGCAACAATCACGCTAATCTCAACAAAGGAACCCTATTTGTCCCAGCTTTTACCCACCCTCTACAGCATCATTTTCATTTTATCTCATGTCACTCAAGTTGCAACTTGGCCGGTGTGTGCCGCAGGCTTTTTCAATGTGATAGAATCCGAGTCGCCTTCTTTCCTGCCCTCCTCAGACGTGTGGCGTATCATCTAGTACCCGCGTGTTGCAGCCAGCGCCGGGCGCCCAGCCTACTTAAGAAATAACCTTACCATCGCGATTCTTTCTGCCCTTCTCCCCCCTGCTTCGAATAATGACTCTTCTCTACCCTGTGACCGTCGCTGCCCTAGCCGTGTTGTTATTCAGTTCAGCTTTTCACGCACTGGCATCCCAGTGTCGCAACGAGCCTGGGGACCCTGGCTATCCTACTGCCACGGATTGGTCTGCTTTGAACGACACAATAGGTGGCATGCTACTCAACGTCTTACCCTCTGCAGAGGCCTGTCGCGAATTGGCCTGCACAGAGGCTCAATGGGAAAGCGGCATTTTTCGACAGACCATTCCTGGGTCAATGAACTCTGTTGGTGTTCTGACTTGATCCCTTTACCATTAATGACTTTATTTTTGGCACATTCAGTACAATTGGGAACAGGTAAAGTGTCTCAACCCTCATTGTCCTTTTTACCCTCTCAACTTGAAGTCCATCCTTGATAGGATTACAATCCTCCCGCTGAGCTATGCCTACGTAACGGGACTACGTGTGCGCAGGGACATGTCCCACTTTACGCGGTCAATGCTACTGCCGTTCAACATATTCAGGTTTGCTATCCTTCTATTCATCTGCGTCATGACCGCTTACCACTTTCTAGGCCGGGGTCCGATTTGCGAACACCTACAACTTGCGTGTTGCTATCAAATCCTCCGGTCATGATTATTTGGGTCGCTCCACTGCAAGACATTCGCTCCTCCTCTGGACTGCTTATCTGAAAAATACCGCATTTTCAGAACAATTTTACATAGCGGGCGTAGACCAGGGACCCGCGGTCACTGTTGGTTCCGGGGTCGGCCTAAAAACTATGTACGCTGCGGCTAAGGCACAAAATAAGATGTTTGTAGGAGGCAGTGCCGCCACTGTCTGTGCGGCAGGCGGATATACACAGGGTGCAGGACACTCCGGGTTCTCACCAATATACGGGCTTGCCGCAGATAATGTTCTTCGTACGGTTTATTTCCAGTAAGCCCGGAAGTAGACTCAAGCCAAGCTCCAGAATACCGCGTCGTTCTAGCCAATGGCTCATTTGTAAAAGCCAACTCGGTCGAGCACTCAGACCGTACGCTCTCTGCGCATGTCTAGCATTCGTACCTCTCATTTCTTCACTTTCTCCTTTTAGTGTTCTGGGCTATGCGCGGGGGCGGCGCAGGTAGCTGGGGCGTGATCATCGATGCGACCCTTCGCACATTCCCCACTTTCAATGCAACTCTTCACACCGTGAATGTGCTAACGGATACGTTGGGCCAAACAGCCAATCTGATGACGACTCACGCTATGCACGTCAAGGACTGGGACGCGGTCAAGGCTGGGCAATACTTCTACCTCTCAGGATCAGCACTCAATACTAGCACCCTTGTCATCTCTACATTGTTTAAAGACCTAGACGGCAACGCTAGCAAGGCGCAGATGTCCCCCTTTCTGAACGATGCGAGGGCGCTTGGAGCTGTTGTCGAGAACGAGTCAACGAACACTGCGGTTGCCAACGATATTGTTGGATTGGCAGACGACGCGTCTGGGTTCAATCTCATTCTTAGCTCTCGCCTCATTCCTGCCTCCGTTTATCTCGATTCGCCAGGCAATGTCGGTGCTGCCTACAAGCAGATCCTCTCACAGGGTATCCCACAAATTCTTGGGCACCTTGTCGCCGGCGGTGTGCTTTCCTTCCCTTTTTTTTGCCGCGCGTATTTGCCATGATTTATCATTCACGTAGGCCAAGTCGCCGCCAATGCCAATATCAGTTCGGCCATCATCCCAGCATGGCGGTCAGCAAAGACCCATGTGGGTGTCATTTTTGGATGTTGAGAATCTCGGATCTGACACGTCTGACTAGATAATTGCGACACAATCTTGGAACGATACGTTATCTGCAGCGGACGTACAGGCATTACGGAAGAACTTTACCGCATCAGTTGAACCTGTGCTCTCGGGGCTTGCTGGTGGTGCATCTAGCGGCAGTTATTCAAACGAAGGTGACGTGCTCGAGCCGAATTTCCAGATCACATTTTATGGTCCAAACTACTCCCGTCTTGAGCGCATAAAGTCTCTCTACGACCCCAATGACCTTTTCATCGTTCCGACTGGAGTTCATAGCGAAAACTGGGATGCGGAGGGCATATGTAGAGTATAGAGTAGATATTTCAGATATTTGATTGGTGTCGACGTTGTCGAACATCCATTTTACAATGTACCGTCCTTTCTCCTCAAAATCGACTTAATACCCTACTTCTTCCCCGGGCCTCAGCCACACGTCGGACGAACTTGTGCAGAACGTGACTGATGTGACAGTGGTTGTGTTCGTCTCTGATATCCGTCAGTGGCTCCATCCTTCGTCTCAGACTTCCTCTCGCCTTCTTCGTCGGGTCGTCCTGATATTGATCCTTCATCTCGTCCAAACCGTACGCATCAGCGAGCGCGTCAACAGCTTTCCGTATGGCTCTAAATCTTCGTCGATGTCATTGTATGTAAACTTCGACAGTCCCGCGCACCATATATCATAGGCGGTGATCCGTCCGGCGTGATGTCTGCGCTCAGGCATGGGGGAAAATGAAACGCCATGCCGATCAGAAGCGAGGGCGGACACCATTGGCTTCAGTATGCGGGAAATGCGGTGGGGGGCTCCTCCGCTGGGCTCCGACTCGGACGCATTCAAATTTGCAAACTCTCGATGAGAGAATGAGGGCGGATAGGGTGGCCGGAGTGAGTGAGCGCTTCAACGTTTCCACCGAGGGCGACGATCCCACTTCCAAAGATTGAGCACGAAGGCATATGCGCCCTGCGGATGAGCCCGCGGAGAAGTGTGTGTGCGGAAGGAAAATATTGCGCGTGGGACCAGTCGAAGAAGGCGACGAGGTTCTCCAGAGAGTGGGGACCGCGTACGCGAAAGAGAGGCGCGCCGCCCAGGCGTAAACCGTGGTTATCAATGAAACGGAGAGAGTGGCCCGTCCTTCGAATTGTAGCCATTCGGCATCGGCGTGGAATTGGACGCGCTAGGCGTTTTCATATATGAGGCGCCTGAGATACTTGACAGTATTCTTCTGGTGAGGAGGGGTTTGGTCCATGCTGCTGTGAATAACACGGTCGTAAGCAGCGGGATTGTTCCCTAGCTGAAGAAAAGATTCGAGATGAGCATGGCCGGGGACGGCACCATAGCAAACGTTTCTCGGACCACAGCAGACTCACTTCTCTTCAATAAGCGTAAGGTTTATGTTTATTGAATAGAGCGATAGGCATAACACGAAGGAAGTTGAGTCCGAAGTGATTTGGTGCTGGGACTCAGCTGGGGATTACCGAGTCGGAGCTCAATGGTGCCTGCGCTTAGCCGTCTGTTCAAGTTCTGGCTGAGCTCCACAGTGTCGATGGCCTCCAGTCTTGCAATTATATTGCGAGAACTTGGATAGAAGCCCAGTTACTAGTAGAAGCCAATTAAAGTGAGGAACAACTCGCCCTGAATGTTGGAGTGATTTATCTGAGGCCCCCGTCACACCTACTTCTGGCAGAACTGTTATTTCCTTTTAGTTATAAGCTAACACTTTCATAGGTCGCCTTCTCATCGCTTATCACTGAGGTCGTCAAATAATGCCGAGTCCCTTGAAGTTCTCCCGTCGGGAATTAAGTACTATGTCATCGCCACTATCAATTGTCGTAATCGTGCCACCGTTTGATAATACTGTATGTATACGTGGCGTGTTTTATGCAGGCAGAAAGAGGAGCCTACATCACTCTCACAACTGCCCGTCTGCCTGTGAGGCGACAGCTCTATGACTGGTTGGGTCCACCATGTTGGTACACGTTTTTTATGAATGCACGGAAGAGGGAAAGAAGGCCAATTGCAAAGTGGTTAGTCGCTCTACAGGAGCTTTGGCCATTTCTGATGATCTTCCCTGACTTTTTTTGGTTACTCAAGCATAGCAAGGGCGCCTAAGTGGCGCCGCTCATTTCAACAAACTTGCTGCGGTCTTGTGCTCGCATCGCCCACCGCGTCTGCAGGATGGAAGCATATGTACTTGTAATCCGATTAACGGATCAATTAGTAAAGAATAGGCGAGTTGAACGATAATTAGCGTAGCGGTTACAGAAGCCTGAGCAGTAAAAAAGCGACCATTCCGCACGAGAAATCCATCGTATATACTGTAGTCGAAAAAGAAATAGACAGTCACTCACTGGTGACCTTGACTTTGTACAGACCCGCTCTATTACTTCAAGTTGCCCCAAGATGGAGAGCGCCCGGCCGCCGGCCGAATCTCGGCATCAGCGCCGTCTGTTATTGCGACACCAATTGATTGTCCTAGTACGCTATGCACCATATGGCACTTTGCCTCAACGAATCATACGCCTTGCTCCAGCTCCACTCAAACGCCTACAGTTTGCAGCCGCAAACATGCGGTACTGTAGCACAACCGCCCGTTCGAGTAACGCTGACGTCAACATGATGAACTTGCTGTTGGCTGTGGGACAGACTTCTACTTCTACCCTTTGCCGCCAGCGGGTGTCCGAGTCTACTTAAGATGGAAGTGGCTTCGTAAAGTTTTCTTTTCTGTCACTATCCCCCTGTTCTTTGAGCAATGTTCACTCTTCTCCGCCCAATAACCGTAGCTGCCCTAGCCGTATCGTTATTCAACCCGGCTACTGTGCACGCGTGGTCTCGTTGTCGCAACCAACCTGGTGATCCAGGTTATCCTACTGATGCAGATTGGTCTACTTTGAACGCCACGATAGGTGGCAGGCTACTCAAAGTCGTACCCTCAGCAGAAGCCTGTCGCGAATTGGACTGCACGGAGGCCCAATGGGAAAGCAGCGTCTTTCGGCAGGCCATCCCCGGCTCAATGAATGCGGTTCGTTCATATTACTTCACATTTCTTGCCGTAAATGACCATTTTTTCGCATGTACAGTACAATTGGGAACAGGTGAGGCCTTCTAGGTTGTGTCATCACCTTCTCAATTCAAGCATGCCAACAGGATTACGGCCCTCCTTCTGAGCTCTGCTTACATAACGGAACCACCTGTGCGCAGGGAGACGTTCCCCTCTACGCAGTCAACGCCACAGCCGTTCAATATATTCAGGTCTACTATTCTTCTAGCCCGCTGCATGGTGATCGCTCATCACTTTCTAGGCTGGCATCCAATTTGCAAACGCCTACAACTTGCGTGTTGCTATCAAATCCTCCGGTCATGATTATTTGGGTCGCTCTACTGCAAGACATTCGCTCCTCCTTTGGACGGCCTACTTGCGGAATGTCACCTTTGCAAACCAATACCTCATAGCCGGCGTAGACCAGGGACCTGTGGTTACTGTTGGTTCCGGAGTCCCCGAGAATATCATCTATGCTATGGCCAAGACGCAAAATAAGATGGTAGTAGGTGGCATTGCTGCCACTGTCTCATGGGCAGGGGGATATATCCAAGGCGGTGGACACTCCGCGATCTCACCCATTTACGGACTTGGGTCAGATAATGTTCTTCGTACGTGGTTTAATTCCACCAAACTTGAAACTTGACTCAAGATCGGTTCCAAGAGTTCCGCGTTGTTCTGGCTAATGGCTCATTCGTGAACGTCAACTCGGCTGAGAACCCCGACCGTACGTTTTCTGAAATGACCAGCTTTCTTATTCCTCATCTCTTTCTCTTCTAGTGTTCTGGGCCATGCGCGGGGGAGGCGCTGGCAGCTGGGGTGTAATCATTGATGCCACTTTTCGCACATTCCCCACTTTTAACATAACCGCCCACGCCGTGGAGATCCTTACGGCTACCTTGGACCAGACGGCCAAACTAATGACGACACATGCCATGCACGTCGGGGATTGGGATGCGGTCAGGGCTGGCCAATACTTCTTCCTGGGGGGGTCAACATTCAATAGCACCCTCTCCGTGGCTACAATTTTCAAAGATCTCGACACTAATGCTAGCACGGCACAGATGTCCCCTTTCCTAAATGATGCAAGGGCACTGGGAGCTGTTGTCCAGAATGAGATCACGATAACTGCGCTCGTCAATGATGCTGCTGAAATCCCAGACGACACGTCTGGGTTCAATACCATTCTTAGCTCACGCCTCATTCCCAACTCCGTTTACCTCAATGCACCGAGCAGCGTTGGTGATACATACAAGCAGCTCCTCTCAGAAGGTGTAGAATCAATCCTTGGACACCTTGTCGCTGGTGGTGTGTTTCGCCCAACATCTTCCTGTACTGCTCATTGATTTTTCACCTAGGTCAAGTCGCCGCCAACGCCAATATCAGTTCGGCAGTCATCCCAGCATGGCGCTCCGCGAAGGTCCACGTGAGCTCCCCTCCTTCCTTTGAATGGTCCGAGCGCCTTTCTGACACGTCTGGCCGGGCTAGTTGGTCGCAGCTCAAGATTGGAACGATTCTTTGCCTGCAGAGGACGTACAGGCCTTGCGGAAGAACTTCACGGCAAGGGTTCAACCCGTGCTGTCGGAACTTGCCGGTGGTGAATGCAGTGGTAGCTACTCGAACGAAGCGGACGTTCTTGAGCCGAATTTCCAGGTCACATTTTACGGCCCAAACTACGCTCGCCTTGAGAGCATCAAGGCTGCGTATGACCCTGATGACCTTTTCATCGTGCCGACCGGAGTCCGTAGCGAATTCTGGGATGCGGATGGCATGTGCCAAGTATCGCCATCACCATGAGTGGTTTCAGTTCTACCTTGTATTCTTTAGTGTGTATGTTTGTTTCTGTGTTGTCAACTTTGGACTAGCGTTTGTAAGTTATCTACTGACGGTTCATACTAGTAGATATTCAAGTGTCGAACTAGATGCCAGTGAACCCACCGTGTATGACTCAGGGAAGAGAGAGGAACCCATCGTCACAGATGCCCCGGTGATCAACGATGGGCGCAACCGTCAAGTACAATATTTTAGATACATTACAGTAACTTCAATACGAACCTTTCAAGTTCGAGTTGTGCTCACTGCATATTGGTCACGCCTGCCGACCGGGTGCCGTGTCAGCGATCTGGAAATCAAAACAGCCGAACGGAATATGGTTTGTGACACAGTGTGACTGAGCACGAGCAAATTGCCACTTATTTTTACTCGTACTTAGATCTTGCGCGGCCGCTCCGGGCGGCAGCAGCGTCGAGAACGCTGTTCTTGACGTGATACTGTACCCTTTTACTGACACCATGTGCGTCATAATCTGAGGTGTGCCTCGCAGGCACAGGAACGTTAACTATCACGTGAACTGATTGGCGTTCCCACGCTCCATCGCACACGGCAGCCGAAGTCGTCACTTTGCCTCACATGAGGCACGGAAAATAAACATGTTATGGCGCCAGCTACGGGCCTACAGCGGAGCAACACATCTTAAGGGACGGCGGTTGGGCGTGTTAGTGTTCTCCACCGCTGTAGGCCTTGCCTCAGCCGACTCTAGTCACTCTACCGATCTCACTTGTCACTGCATCCCTAATGAGACACTGAAAATAAAACAAACTTTTTCCCACCCCCTGCGCAACCTGTGCAAACTCAATGTCTCAAGCCAGAACGTGCTGCTGTTGCTGCTGCTAGAGCCTAGAGTCCTACAGTGCTACTAGGGGAGAAACACCCTGAGAAGAGGGGAATAGTTAAGTAAGTATACTGTAAAGGGCAACCATCTGCCGCTGAGTGGGGCCAGCCCTATCGGCTGGCGTGGATGGCCACATAAAGGGCAAGTTGGTGGCGAGACACCTTGGGGAATGGGAAAAGGGGGTGGTACAGGTATCAGAGCAGTCGCATTTCAACGCTTCATTCCTGGTCCGCCACCTTTCTAGGAAGCCTTGAATCCATGTCTCTCGTCCTTCCACCCACGTACAGGATCCCAACTCCCACGGTCGACCATTCTGTGGGTATGAATGATCGTGTGTTCTCTCGGCCGGAAGCTGATAGATGCCCAATTGAACAGCACATTGTCACGAGCTGCGCCAGGGGACCTGGAACCAATCTCTCTTCGTCAAGCGAGAGAACCCGAGCATTGCCAGCGAGGCTCGCACCCAGGCGGATCCCTGTCAGCAGGCTCGGTCCACGCCCAGCGTGCCAGAGGTGTACGATGTTTTCGATGATGAGAGGGCAACAGGTATCCAGTCACGGAGCACATCTCCGTTCCGTCCTTTCGCTCCTGGATTGACGAACTGGGCCTTTCCGACCAAGAGCGCCAGGACGGAAATGCCACCACCCTCGCAGCGAACGCCAGACATGCCCCCTTCTAGATGGGGACATGATCGGCCCTGTGGGCGGGGGACGCATCCAACATAGCTTCTTCGATGGAGGAGGCCCCTGTTCCGTTGGTGACGTTGACGGATTGACAGGTGTCCTTCCAATTTACGAATCTTTCGGCGATCTTCGGAACGGGGGCATTTATTGGAGTAGAATATGTCGCGGCGTGACAACGCTAGATAGATTCCCCCCATGACTAGGAAGTGCATGCTTCAGATTCCCAAGTTCGAATCCGATACGGCCATAGCCAACATCCCAGGCACCGTAGATGTTCTGGAGGAAAGCGTCACCAAGAAGAGAGATCACTCTATCACAAGCGCTGCCCACATGAGAACCAACGCCGGGCACGTACCAATAGAGGGAGTATCTGTCGCCTTCGCACCAGCGATACATGTACTAGTGACATTGGGGGCAGCAACACTGAGATTAATGAAACAAGCAGGACTAATATTGATGATATCTTCCACTGTCTGCCGGAAAGCGATGGGTCAGCGCTTATCTTGGAAAAGCCAAAGAGGCTCTGCATACAATGGGACCAGAAATATTAACGGAGTCGGTGTATAGCACCACGGAAATGTTACCATCCGAATACTCCGCGAGATCCTGGAGGTCGCACCAGCTGCCGCGTTATAATTTGCATTCCCCGAGCAGCCCAATTGGCACCCAGCCGCGGGCACGATGAGCTCGCCAATGAGCATAGCAAAGCTCACTGTATGGGAGCAAATATTAGACGACAGCGATCACTAGCCAGAGACCATACCAGTGAATGTGTCTGTGGCACGCTTGCTTGAGTGATTGATGCCCTTGGAAAGGCGCTGGAGCTGGCTAGAATTCCTCTCAAATGCCATTTTCCACTTGACTAGTATGGTGGTCTTCACGAAACTATATAGAGATAGTGGTTACGCTTCGAGATGGGGATGTAAATGTCATTAGAGAAAGACCGAGAGTCGGAGATTGGAATAGCCCCCGCGGGGTGAAGAAAAGGAAGTGCAGCGACTCGGAGGATAAAAGCGAAGGAGAACGTGTTTTTGAGAAAACGAATGGCTAAACTAGAAACTTGAAAGAGAGAGCAGAAAAGGATAACTAGACTTGAGGGGTTTTGATATCTGCCGAAGGGGTGAGAAACTTAGTTAAAAGCATCACCGCCAGTGACCTTTGTAGCATAAATGCTATGAGGACGACGCGACCTCTAACCGAGATCTAACCCCTCTTCCGTGACCACATTGCAAGTTTGTTGCATGCCACTATAATGCTACATCTCCGAATAGCAACGCAAGCTCCCCGCTCAGTTGTCCTCAACCCCCAGTTACGCTGACAAGTCGATCCACCGCTCTTTGCGGCGCTTCCCTCGCCAGGTCCGCTCGTAGACGGGAAGCACCAGTCGAATCTGCGGCTATTCAAAAAGCCCGTGACAGAGCCCAGCCCGCCACCCGTAATGAGGTGGTGTGGCGTGCCAGACAAGTGTTCTTTTCAACCTAGGAAAGCTGAAGGGACAAACCAAGTGAGAACTTGTGAAAAATCAGTTTACCCCATCCACTCTCCACCACACGCCATTCACTCCGAGTCTTCGCTCTCAGCGCCCCCCGAGTCCCCGTTTGCCACCCCTCCCTGATCGGCGGACGGCTCGCTCCCCTCCCCGATCACTCTCCTCCCCTTCCCATCACTGTATACACCCTCCCAACTCAGGCCAACTATTCTCGCCCGGCCACTCTGAAGTTCCGGCTTCTCTTATATTGTCTCTAGTTTCTCAGGGTGAGTCGTGACCGCACATAACAAATGTTAGATGACGAACTCTGGAGCTACGTCCACCACCGAGGCGCAATTAAGAGGATAAGATATCGCTCCAGCACTTCGAGCAAATGAATGGATGCCAGTGTCCCGGTCGACCGTCCACGCCCTTTTACCGTTGTTCCACTGTCAGAAGCTTCAGGCGCCAGTAGAGGGTCGTCTCAATATCCTCGTACTCAACGAAAAGCTCTCTTCCGTGGCTCTTCCGGGATATCCTTTAGTTGATGGAGCACCCACGGCTACCCATTCTCCAGCACCTAAGCCTCGGTCTCATCTCGGCCTTACCGTGTCCTACTATGACTCTTGTCAAGATTTCATGCCTCGTTTCAAACGTGTTTACTTACTCCCTGCTTCCGGCCCATATACACGTAAAGTTCGTCAGCCGAGTCTATTAATAATAACGCCTCATATACTTTACGCCTTAGCACCATGGGTATCTATAGACTTTGTGTCGTAAAGATCTCTGAATCGCGCGATGGAGACACAGCGAACCATCGTCGCTAGTCTTCCCTTTTATTAATAAACTGTCCTAAAGTATCTGACTTGACGACCATTTCGGTATTCGGAAATGGGTATTTATTGGGAATTAAAAAATGTTACGTGACAACGCCAAATAAAAATATGACAAGGATGAGAAATGGATTAGATAATTCACATTTTTACACTCGGAGGTCAGCAAATCCAATGCGGCCATTGCCAACATCCCAGGCAGTGTAGACGTTCTGGAGGAAAACATCACCAAGAAACCAGAATACTGTATCACGACCTGTCAGTGCCGCCCACATGAAAATCAACGGACCAACGTACAGCCAGTGAGTCCAGCATCCGACACTGCGCCAGCGACGCATGTATTGAGGTTATTGGAGGAAACGGGACCGAGATTAAATGAAGCAGGGCTAATGTTGATCACCTTCCCACCAACAGTGATGGAAATTGGAGTGTTGAAATTACATGGGACTGATATAGTAGGATGATCAATCTATACGTCAGATTCAACTAAGTGAATGCATCACGTAACGCACTGGTGTAAAAGCCATCACCAATCTCTGGCGCCCGCTTAGCATTAGGGACTCTTTTGAAGAATCGCTCGATGCCAGAAGGATCACCAATGATTAAAGTGGTACCGGTATCAAAGAGCGCTGCGGTGGGTCCAATCTCTACCCGTCCATTTACAGAAATGCTATCGAAGGACGCTAGCCAGAAACTCTAGCCAAAAATATAACCATATCAGAATCCACGTTCAAGTGATACTATGACAGCGGCAGGGCGAACCTCATGAGTCAGCGAGACCCAGGTAAAATCACCGATAAAGAGATCGAGATTAGCGCCGCCGAGAAAGAGCTCGGATTTGCCGGGAATAGTAGACAATTTGAAAGAGAACATGGGACAGTCTACTGCATTCTGGTCCACCAAAGTCTGGAATACCGGAGGCTCGTTCAGTACAGATATAGACTGGAAGCCCATCCCCATGAGGCCGTCAGGCCGGAAGTTTGTGATATTGAACTGCATAGAATAATTGATTGCAGCCGCCAGTGCCTGCGGGAATGCCTATGGTATCGAGCAATCCATCAGCGCTTGATTTTAGAAAAAAAACAAAGGCGCTCCGCATACATCAATACCAGAAATGCTAACGGCGTCAGTAAATTGGTGCCCGTAAGTCGTGCTGTTATCCCTGAAAACAAAACTAAAACTCTTGTGAAGATTCTTAGAGGTCGAACTAGCATCCGGGTCATAACGTGCATGTCCCTCGCAGCCCGAACGGCAGTTATTCCCCGGCACGAAAAGATCGCTGCTGCCCGTATCGACCTCCACTGTATTGGAGAAAAGGTTAGACAGCGGCTTTGATCACTAGACAGAAAAGATCATACATACCGGTGAATTTTTGGCGTGGTGTGCCGATCTCGATCAGACAGTACCACAGGCCTTCATCCTTGACGCTGGTCAACGGAACGGTGCCAGTTGCACGCTTCCTTGAGAGGTCGATGCCCCCGACAAGGGGGTGGACCTTGTTAGTATTCTTCTGGTACGTCTTAAGACCATTCTCCATCTTCCTGTCAATGCGAGTGACAGTATGTCATGGGAGAAAATAACAATAAAATAGAGATCGTACTGGATAGTGCGATGCTTGTTCCTGCCTAGATCCACGACTCGTAATTCACCACGATTTGAATGGAGGGAACGCTTCGAGATGGGAATTGACTTCGCTGCTGTGAATGCGGTGAAAAAGAGAATTGCAGCAACTCGGAGGACAAAGGCGTTGGAGGGGAACATTTGAGAAAACGAGTGGAAGGTTTAACTAGACTGGGAAAATATCTGAACTTGAGCGATCTCCTTGGGGTTTTAATATCTGTCGAAGGGGGGTGGATCGTGCTCTTCGGAATAACTCCCGTGTGTGCCACGGCATCCTTGTGTCCGCAACTGGTGGAACCTGACGCACTCGAACGTTTCGGAACGGTTCTCTAACGAGTCTTATTATCACCTCAAGTGGACAGAGTGCCGTGAATAAGGAGCATAAATGCCACCCTGGCACGTTGAGGGGATTATCGTCCTATAAGACGAGAACAGAGTAGATGTCCAAGTGTCGAGCTAGGTGCCAGTGAATCCGGACTCGGAGATCCGCGGGAGAATGCCAACTACAGTAGTGGACGATGCTCCGAGCAAGCTTGTGTGCATGTGAGGTCGGGTGAACAGATCCAGATAGCGATTATTGTACTTTTCAGATAAGTTGACACAACGCCGAAATGAAAAATAAATAAATATAAACTAAAAAATTATGGAGAAAAATCAGACGAAAATCCAAATTTTGGGCAGATGAGCCAGGTACAACTTCCTCTATAATTTGACAATGAGGTGGCAACTACGATGGCTAAACAAACACCGCCGCCGCCGAATAGGTTAAACGCCACTTACCACTACCTTTAGGCCGGAAGGTCAACAGCGGGCCCTGGCTACCTACTCGGCGGCATAGCTATGACTTGGATCACGCGAGCTCACGCAGAGCATCAGCGGCACAACTCTCGTGGGGTGCTTGGTGTGACTCACGCATCCATTATTCGAAACGATCTCATTGAGTCGTTGACAGTACAACATAGAGGAAGGGATTTGCTTAACAGCATGGATGATAAATGGGAATAGGACTTCAAATTGTAATTTACTTCTATAACAAAAGCTGTTGACTGGCCCGTGTGAAATCCTTAATCGAGTTACACCGGTGGGCACCGGTGTGAACTTGTTGTGTCCGACCAGACTGGACCGCACCGGACCGTGGCAACACTAGCGCCAGCCCTCGGCGACCGTGACGTGAGCGCTAGTATCCAACTCTCGCCCAATGCCATCTCTATTCACCTACTTTCCAAATCACATCCTTGGGTTCCTACATACGTCCCCCCGGGACCAGCCTGGTCTCCAACAACCCAAGCCCGGACAGTGCATTCGCGCACCACTCTTTAGCACCTTAGCCACTGCAATGCACTCCTGGAGGCATACTCTTTTATATAGTAGATGGCTCATGTACTTTACACCTTAGCACCATAGATGTCAATAGACTTGTGTTGTGAAGGCCTCTGAATCGCTCCTAGTCTTCCCTTTTATTAATAAATTGTCCTAAAGTATTTGACTTGGCAACCATTTCGGTATTCGGAGAATGGGTATTTATTGGGAGTTAAAAAATGTTACGTGACAACGCCAAATAAAAATGTTGTTTCTCCCATGACAAGGGCGAGAAATGGATTAGATAATTCACATTTTTACACCCGGAGGTCAGCAAATCCAATGCGGCCATTGCCAACATCCCAGGCAGTGTAGACGTTCTGGAGGAAAACATCACCAAGAATCCAGAATACTGTATCACGACCTGTCAGCGCTGCCCACATGAAAATCAACGGACCAACGTACCGCCAGTGAGTTGAGCATCCGACGCTGCGCCAGCGAGGCATGTATTAGGGTCCCTGGAGGAAATGACACCAAGAGTAAAGGTAGCAGGGCTAATGTTGATCACCTTCCCACCAACAGTGATGGAAATGGGAGTGTTGAAATTACATGGGACTGACATAGAAGGAAGATCAATCTATGGGTCAGAGTCGACTAAGTGAATGCATCACGTAACGCACTACTGTAGAAGCCATCACCAATCTCTTGCGCCCGCCTAGCATTAGGGATTGCTTCAAAGAATTTCGAGATGCCATGAGGATCACCAGTGATTATGGTGGAACCGGTATCAAAGATCGCCGTGGTGGATCCCATCACTTCCTTTCCATTCACAGAAATTCTATCGAAGGACGCTATCCACCAACTCTAGCCAAAAAAATAATCATGTTAGCATCCACGGTCAAGTGATGCTGTGACAGTGGTAGGGCAAACCTTATGAGTCAGCGGGACCCAGGTAAAATCACCGATAAAGAGATCGAGATTAGCGCCGCCGAGAAAGAGCTCAGATCCGCCGGAATTAGACAACTTGAAAGAGAATATGGGACAGTCTACTGCATTCTCGTACACCAGAGTCTGGAATACCGGAGGTGCGTTCAGTACAGATATAGACTGGAAGCCCATCCCCATGAGGCCGTCAGACCGGAAGTTTGTGATATTGAAGTTCGCGGAATAATTGGTTGCAGCCGCGAGTGCCTGCGGGAATGCCTATAGTATCGAGCAATCCGTCAGCGCTTAATCTTAGGAAAAAAAAAAACAAAGGAGCTCTGCATACATCAAGATCAGAAATGCTAACGACGTCAGAAAATTGAAACCCGAAAATCGTGCCGATCCCGAACTGAGAACCAAAACTCTTGTGGAGATCCTTGGAAGTCGAACTAGCACCCGAGTCATAACGTGCATGTCCCTCGCAGCCCGAATGGCAGTTATTCCCCGGCATGATAAGATCGCTGCTGCCCGTATCGAAGTCCACTGTATCGGAGCAAAGATTAGACAGTGGCTTTGATCACTAGACAGAAAAGATCATACATACCGGTGAATTTTTGGGGTGGTGTGCCGATCTCAATCAGACCGTACCACAGGCCGTCAGTCGTGACACTGGTCAACGGAACGGTACCAGTTGCACGCTTCCTTGAGAGGTCGATGCCCCCGACAAGGGGGTGGGGACTTTTAGTATTCTCATAGTACGTCTTAAAGCCATTCTCTATCTTCCTGTCAATGCGAGTGACAGTATGTCATCGGAGAAAATAACAATAAAATAGAGATCGTACCGGATAGATTGATGTTTACGCCTGGCTATATCCACGACTCGGAAGTCATGGAAGGAACGCTTCGAAATGGGAATTGACCTCGCTACTGTGAATGCGGTGAAAAAGAGAATTGCAGCAACTCGGAGGACAAAGGCGTTGGAGGGGAACATTTGATATAACGAGTGGAAGGTTTAGTAGACTGGGAAGTAGAATATCTGAACTTGAGCGATCTCCTTGGGGTTTTTATATCTGTCGAAGTGTATCGTGCTCTTCGGAATAACTCCATGTGTGCCACGGCATCCTTGTGTCGGCAACTGGTGGAACGTGACGCACTCGAACGCCTCGGAACGGTTCGCTAATGAGTCCTATTATCACCTCAAGGGGACAGTGTGCCGTGACTACGGAGCATAAATGCCACCCTGGCACGTTGAGGAGATTTATCGTCCTATAAGACGAGAATAGAGGGTTCATAATAGTAGATGTCCAAAGTGTCGAAGTAGGTGCCAGTGAATCCGGGTGTGTATGACTCGGAGATCTGCCGGAGAATGCCAATCACAGTAGTGTACAATGCCCCCAGCAAGCTCGCGTACATGTGAGGTCGGGTGAACAGATCGAGATCTTGACACAAACCTGAAAATGAAAAATAAATAAATACTACAGTACTACACTTAGCACACACGTTCCCGCCGACTTATCCGAAAAAATACATAACTTGTTTCAAAGTCAACGACTTTCAGTTCTAAGCAAAAGAGGATATGGATTCCAGCCTACTACTCCTCTCTTTCTCTCTCTCCATCTGTACTCTCTTTCATGATGCACGCCACTCCCCACATTGCAAGTTTCTGCTCCTTTCTTGCGTGCCCGTATGTCTTTCTGATTATGCTACATCTCAAACCTCCATAGGACATCCCGGCAGCTGAGCAGGCCTCGCTAAACCGCGTCACTCTACCTGAGCTCTCCCCTAGCGATCCGAATAGCATCTCTAGCTCGCCATTGTCCTCAGGCCCGGTGACGCCAGTCGATCTACCCCCCTTTGTACCCGACCCGCTCGTGGACGGGAAGCACCAGCCAGATCCGCGGCCATTCAAACCCGTGACAAAGACCACCACGCCACGAGGCACGGTGTGGCGTGCCAGACAAGTTCTCTTGAACTTGGGAAAGCGAAAGAGACAACCGAGCGAGGACACCGGAACTTCAACCAGCATTCAGATCCCCGCCGCCGACTATGACATACCATTGTTGTCAGACAGCCTCACTGAGACGGAGCTGTTTCCTTCCAAGGTAAGCCCTTTGCCATTCGTACTGGTGGTACAAACCACTCAAGCTTCCGCTATAGTCTCTCTTCAACCTCCCGAACGTCCAGATCAACAGCACGCCTCGCATACCACAAGCTCGACCTTCGGTAAGTTTTCACCCCGCTGGTCACAGTTTCTCAATGCCTAACTCCGCGCGCATCGTAGCTTGTAAGCTCGCTCACTCGGCGCAGCACTTACGACACCCTTCCATCTGCGCTGCCAAGTCCCGAACTCACGGGTCCCACATTCGCACCCGCATCCACATCGGCGTTTATGCATACCCCTGGGGTGCCCCACCCAGGTGCACCATGGATGCCACCATCTCTCACGCTTGCGCTCATCGCACGAATCGTGTTCTTTCTTCCCTGGTGTTTCGCCGTCGGCGCCGCGATCGCACTCTATCCTCGCGCACTCTCTCCACTCGTACGCATGTACGCCGAGCCGCCTCGCACGCCTTTGCACCGACTCGCTCACCACGCACACACCGCGCGCGCACACGTCGGCATCTTTGTCGGCATCCTCTCTCTCATTGCCGCCGCGCTCCCCACATGGCCGCTTCGTTTCGCACTCGTCGGTGCAGTGATGGTACGTGCGGCTGTGGTCTGGCACGGTTTTGAGGCACGAGTGAACGAGGTGGTGGTGGTGGTGGAGAAGCGCGGAGCAGGGCCGGTGTCGGTTGAAGAGGAGTGGCGTGAAGACGTACGGTGCGTGTGGAGGGTGCTGCGTGGAGAAGAGGAAATGGAGATTCTGAGATCGTCCGCTGGCGGTGGTGGCGGCGATGGTGTCATGAAGGACGAGTAGATAACGGGGCCCATGTACCATCGCCTCTGTATTTTTTTTGGAGGGGGTTGCACATGTTCAACTCTCTTTTCTTTTACACGCTCGCTTGATGCGATTTTTTTTTTCAAACGGTCACCGATGGTCCCGCCTCCGCTTCTCGTGGTCGGTACTTCGACCACCGACTTTTTTTTCAGTACTACAGCAAGTTGGGACTGCTTAATTTTATGGGTGCCCCCCTTCTTTTATCCTTCACTTCTGGCGCCCTCAAGCGCGCCTGTTTGACCTTTGCGATGACGGCTCTTATGAACTTTGACACACCACCTTCTTGCTCTTCAAGAAACGGTAGTCACAATTTTGGAAATTCGTCACGATTGAGTGATGGTGCTCGTTTGATTGGGCTACAAAGTGGTGTAGGTAGGTCCTAGTTACTGCGCGTAGAAGATCAATCGATCGGATTCATGGGTACTTTTGATTGTGCCGTCGCCGGTTGACTTGGCGAAGCGCGATCTATACACGTTAAAAAACTTTGTCAAGTTTTACTATTAGTACACGCTCGTTCGAACAATAAAACTGAGGAAGGTGGCTTTCTCGGTTCCGGACTCGACAGGCTCTACGCGTCGGGGCCCCCATATTGCGTTACACATAAAACCTGAGCAGGTCCGATTTTAAAAAGCTAGATTGCGATTCTTACATGGGACAGGCGATCACCAGAGCAAAAGGGACCTACAATTATCTCACCAATTCTGGAGTTAGAGGGATAAAAAAAAGAGAGACAGTGTTATAATAAAGAGATGTGTGCTTCACAACTGCCAAAAGGGCAAACGATGCGATGGGGGGAATATGTAAGTACACGTGGGGGGTGAGGGGGTTGCAGTTTGGTCGTAAACATGGGCTAGGAAAAAAAAACAGATTCTCGGCGTGCGCGCGTGCTCTCCTTACGTGGGGCTTTGTGTGAATGGTATTTGTACATGCATACCTAGAACCGGCAGAGTAAAAAAAAACAGCACCCCTTGAGTCAAAGACAAAGACGGGTCAAGGGCACAGATGGGCTAACAAAGCACGAGATTTGTCAGCGACGAGCGATGCGCTTGCGTTCACGGCCGTCCTCCTCGATGTCCATCGCGTCTTGCGTATGTTGATTCGGATGTGTACCACGCGTAGATCGCGTGCGCCGGCGACTTGATCCCGCACCGGCGGTGGCCGCCCCTGCTGCGGCCGCAGGGTCGTCCGCGAGCACCATCATGGCATGCCGACGTTTCGCACCAGCGGACACCGTCAGTGGGAGCGGAATGGCAAGCGTCTCGTTCGGACCGGGTGAGGATGGCATCGGCGGAAATGCGGTAAACGTGAATGGTGACTCGGGTGATATAGGGAACGGGTGGGTCGCAGACGGGATAGTTGTCGCACTGACGGGGTTCTCCTTTGCTTGGATGGAAGACGCGAATGAGCGGGGTTTAGGAGTACGTGCAGGGGGAGCTGACGGAACAAGTGGTCGTGCGGTAGTAGCGGGTGGAGATGGTGGCGTTGAAGGTGGCGCATTCGATGGGGTGGAAGCGGTGATCGACTGCGATAACTTCGAAGGGGCAAGGGATGCCTGCATCGAGAGGTAAAAATTTAGAGTCAGCAAACGAAAAATCTCTGTGGATGGGGACATGATGAAAGAGGACTCACCTGCTCCCGGGATGCCTGCTGCGATGTGACCGGAGCACTGTTGGCCCGTGCGATATTAGTGCTCGTCTTGAGCTTGCCAGCCTGGCCATCCTTCTTGTTCGCATTCTCTTCATCTTCTTCAAGTTCCTCCTCCTCACGTGAGCGGATAGCCTCGAGACGTGCTTCTACCCAGTCCATGACTCGGCCTATTGTGGGTGGAGTCTCAGAGTCGGACACGCCCTGCTGGATCATCTGAAGCAGGTCAGCGCAGGCGGCTGCATAACCAGAGTTGTACGCCCGCTTGGAGGCCGTACGGGATGAGCGATAGAGGGTTGTAATACTGAGTGCGGCCGCTTGGATGACAGAGTGTGTCAATATCCCGGGATGGGATGATTTGAGCAAGAGGGAAAGCATAAGAGAATTACCTCGAAAATTGTTGAGTAGTTCCTTCTCTGCACTTGCGAGGTTAGAAGTCGGAAGCGAACCTGCGAGAGCATTAAGATTGAGGGATTCCATGGGATGAGGTGGTGAGGGACGGAGATGGCCTTTGCCTCGTCGTTGTTCGGTTACAAAACTTGACAAGCACCGACTCGGCCCTTCAGATGACTAAGCATAATATCTCCGCTCATTCCCGGCCCGGATCTGCCTAACAGGCGGTTATCAAACCATCAATTGCTGACGCGCTGAAGCAGTCTTTGGGTGAAAAGACCGAGTAATCGCACTACTGTATAATACAAAAAGATTGTACTACTGTATAGCATTCAATTATCGGGGCACTTTCAGTCCCGTCGTTTTGAGATCGACGCGCCACCGAATCTGAATCGGGCAATCATAAAGCTCGTTGCCAGCTGGCAAGGCGTTCAAGTTTGCTGTCCCTTCTCCGCCACTGCTGTTACCCTCTCATCTTCGAGAAATTGAGCGACCTTCAAATCGATGCAGGGTGCAAACGAGCTCCGGGTGCGTATGCGCGACCCATATTTATAAAACAGGAATGGCATGGGTGCGAGGATTAGCGCGATACCACCGAGAAGCGTGGCGGCCCACTTGATGCCCAGGTTGACGAACATCTGCGTTGTGAAGAGCGGGAAGGCAGCGCCGGCTGCGGAGCGGATGATCGTATGGCCCGCGAGTGCGGACGCGGCATATATACATCAGTAAACCTAACAAAAACTTTTTTGGGCTTGCTCAAGCTTGCTCAAGCTGAGCAAGCTTAAAAGCACACAAAATTGCAAAAGTTCTCAAGGAACCTAAATTTTACCAAAAAGTTTGCTTTCAACTATATTCTCAAAAAGTAAATAAGTTGAAAAAGTTCATAAAAGTGATCAAAAGTCATAAAAGTGTCTGAAGTGAAAAAGTGTCTTTCATCAGTGCTGAAACTAGCAAGGCAGGGAATCCAGAGAAACAAAGGTGAGAACCCTAGATATGATGAAGATACAGGTATGTGGAGAGTGTGCCCTGAATGTGATGAAGAGGGTCAGTGGCCAATCATACTTTGTGGTATACATCTTCTACCATGCTATGGAGAGGGGTTACTTCAATTGGACTTGACTTATAGCAATGCCCTTGATGCTTGTGATTCATATTTTATAAACCAATTTATTGACTGCCAACTTTTTTACTTTTTTACTTGTTTGCTTTCGAAAGTGGAAAAGACTGAAAGTTTTTGCACCATTTACTGATGTAAGGTAGGTATCTACCAAATAGGTCTGTTGCCAGGGTCCCGCGCATATCCGCATCAGTGTCGAGAAAAAGGAAAAAGATGACGTACGACGAAGGAGATAAACACGAGTGTGATCGACAGTCCAATGAGGACCGTGCTCAGCCCGGGCACCCACCATGACACGCTGGCATAGTTCCCGCTCCAGCCGAGCCAGAAAATACCTATGACTAGAACGGGACCCCCAACCATGGCAGAGTACAGGCGCTCCTCTGCAGGCGGGTACCCATACCACTGCTTGAGGAGAACAGGGTACGTGCGCAGGAACCAGAGATTCACTACGGTTGCGAGGACGGCACCAATGCCGATACCGATGAAAACGAGGCCGTCATTCGAAATGGAAAAGTGCCTCGTGCGGATGAAGATAACAGGAAGTGCCTGAAACACTAAGCAACAAGGACACCCGTCAGTAACTCCGACTACTGTACAGTACAGTACCCAGATGATCGAACTCACTTGCGTAGATAACACCATATGCAACCGAGAGGTAAATCGTTGACAACAGCAAAATTGGTTCGGTCAAAAGCATCTTGAACGGGCGAAAGATCGTGCGCTCAAAAACGGCGCTAGGAGCCCAGCTGACTCGCTCACTCTCCGCATACAGGTCTTTATACTTCTCTGGATCGGCCTCGCGAAGGCGCTTCGCTTTCCGTGCAAGAAGCACGGGAGCGAATGTCTCAGGAAGTAAGAAGAAACCGATGAGTGTGCAAGAGCCTGCGAGGATCATCATGACCCAAAAGAGCCAGCGCCAGCCAAGGGAGCTAGACGTGATACTGTGGGGTAGATGATGTCAAACCGACCCCTCCTGACGATGAATAAAAGTGACTCACAAACTACCGACGACGGGACCGAGCACAGGACCCAAAAATACGGCCGAAGCAAACACGCTCGTGGCGATACCACGGTTCACGGGATCCCATATATCCGCAATGACACCAGTGCTGTTGGTGAGCGGAGCAACGGAGAAGAATCCGCAGAGAAAACGTGTGACGAGAAATGTTGTCATGTTATTCGCGCGGGCCTGGCCTATGTGAAAGAGGGTGTAGATCGCGAGAGTGCCGATGAAGATTGGACGTCGACCGATGAGCTCAGAGCCGGGACCCCAAAAAGTGGGTCCGAACATGAATCCAACGAGGAAGAGGGTAAGTGTGAGGTCTCCGATTTCCGTCCCGACATGAAAGTCGTCTGCGATCATAGTCACTGCAGAGGCTGGTGCAGAAGAAGCAAATGTACTGCAAAAGACAAGGTCAGTCAGTGATGAGGCCCAAGGAGCGTACCGAGATTAAGGAAGCGCGTACACGTTGAGGGTCATTGCTGTGCAGGCTGCAGTGAGCAACCACCTGTATGGTGTTGACCAGTTCTGGGGGTTGGAAGGATCGTTGGGGCCGTCCCAAGTAACCACGTTGGGATCAACGTTAGCTTTGGGCAGGAAAGATAAACGTGGGGAGGTTCTTGGCGGCGGATCTTGTTGCCCACTGCAGTTGCGGTCCTGGACGGGGATTTCTTCGCGCTCCATGTCGTATCTTACTGCACACTCTTCATCATCCATGGTCGCAGATGATGTAATGTATCGCGCTTGGGTGTGAGTAACATCAGTAAATTGAAACCAAAAGCTTCTTCCATTCTATCTTTTTTTTTAAAAATTGAAAAAGTGATCACATGGGTGATCGGTCTAAGGCCAAAAAAAGTTAATAAGGCTAATGTTACACGAACAGACTCGCCGATATTCAAACTCCCTGATTCGGAATTTCTTGCTCAGCTCTTTGCTACAGAGTTTAACCAGTACCGATGTCTGTCATAGAATAAATTGTGCTTGCCCGTGTTCGATCTTCTAAATTCAGTATATCTGATTAGATAGCGGCAGTCCCGGGCCGGAGTTGATCGCATGAGGAAACTTGAAACCTTCCGAGTCTCCGAGTCATTAATCTCATTGATGGCCATTATCACCTGTCTTTAATTTAAGAAACGAGTCGGCTATTTCCTTGTGTCGCCGAAAGTAGGTATATCTGAGATCATAAAATGGCAAAGCTGAGAGCCTAAGACTCTGGCGAGCCGCACCTGTCATTCCCCAGGTTTGAGTCCCCTCTCCGACTCGGACGATCCACCTCAATGACAGTTCATCCTCTTCTCCAAATTGGGGCTTTCTTGTTTTCATATGTACTCGGAATTCCTTTTAGGTGGTCAGCCTGTCCAGCTTAATATACACGAATCTAGCAAAAGTTCTTGCCACTAGTCACCCCCTCTTAGAGCGCAGGCGATGACCTCTCTCCGCATAATCTTCACTGACATCATGACGATTGTCTGGGAATATGTGCGTGTGGTGCCCATCGACTGTAGTTAGATGCCATCTGGATCTTACTTGAAACTTACGACGACAACTTGAAGACAGACTGAGCACCCATCTTGACGATGATTGTGTCATATTGGTTACTCTCACACGGAAGCGCTGATATCTTTCCGTTGTACTCACTTTCAGTGGCACTAACAATGCACGTTATATTAATTTGTCCCTGGATTTCCAGGTCGAAGCACCGACGCAACTACACTTTACTACGAAACCAAGCTCAACCAACATGTGATAAGCGTTATCGTGCCAAGTCTGGGACCTACAGGCTAGGGGTATATAATAACAGCCATTGGTGATTGTCCGACATAGTTAAGACTGAACGGGCTGGACGAGGAATCCTTCTTTGACACACTCACGACGATCTGAGGAAGGAAGGAAGCCGTCGTCGCAACGCCCTACAATGCAACGACCCGCAGAGCATTCAACATCTCTGACGTGAGGAAGCGCCGTGCAGTCGATGCCCTTAGGACTTTGCTCGCTCTCGGAGAGGAAAGGGTTCGGTGCCACGCATCCGCCACCTAAAAAAAGAGCATGTCAGTACATGAAAATTTGAGTACATTGATTCTCGCTCACAGCTGTCGAGTGTGACGTCCGTATTGAGGCATTCAAAGGCAGATGAGCCGTGGTCGACTCCACACACGACCTCGCCTTTCGCACAAGTCTTCAACGCATCTCGGTTAGTTACGATTCCATGACTGCGTGCTTTTAAATCTGGGTTGATGCCGCGCTTCTGGGGGGGTGCTGAACTACAGCCCTATGACAAGGTGTGAGCTTAGTAGACAAATGCTAGATGAGCGGGCTGTGCTTACTTGATTGAAGGTACCGCACACACCGTTGCAGAGTGTGTATGGGTATGGGCAAACGCATTGACCACCAAACGAGACAAATGGTGCAATACAATCAAAGCCACAAGGGTTGTCAGGGGTGCAGGCAGGTTGCGAATAGTCAGGGTAGTAACACTTCTGTTTATTTGATGCGTTATTGATCTAATTTTCCAAAGTTAATCGTGATGAATGTCAAACTAGAATAGCACGGTACTCACCAAGCTCCCAAGATCCCCAAGAACCGCATCTTCTCCATATTTTTTCGCGATGATACGAAGTTTATTATCGGCGTCGATGGAAGAGGGAAGAGTTGAAAGACAAAAGCACATGCCAACAATGCTTTGATAGTCTGCGGGGGGGACATTGAGTGAGGTAGCACTAAGAGAAGGGTAATCGATGGTCGCGCAAGTATCGGTGGTAGCCCGGGACACGACGTGCTGACGCAGGGAATGACCAGGACTAGCTGCAGCGGGAAGGTAAAAGGAGAGGACTAAGGCAGCCACGAACGCGGAAAGGACGTGGTGAATAATTGACATGATAATGAGTGACTAGGCTGTTCAGCGAGAGAAGTGAGGGGGAAAAAATCGCAGAGAAAGGTGTGGTGTTATGTCCGCGGTAGCAGCAGAGCCCACCACGCTTTAAATACGCGCGGAAGTGGCTTGTGCCATCAGGTCAGTGAGGGCCAGGCACTCGTAGAAATCGTCAGAAAGAACTCAAGCGCCGGTCCTCGAGGAAGTCGATCAAGAATAGCCAGACCTGAACCAAAAGGAGAGGAGTTTTCACCCGTTCGTTCTCACGACAGCAGCCTTTACAGGCGAGAACCATGCAGCAGCAGGCAGTTCGGAGATTTGTGCAAAGTGATTATGGAAATTCATCTGTCCGAGGGGCCCTCTCAATATGGGTTTAACCGTAATTCCCGGTACAACAGTAAAATTTGTGCGCCAGAAACAGAAAGGCTACATGTTACCTGAAGTGGCGAGTGTTAAGTATTGCACACAATTTCTGTCCGAAGCTGGCGGACACTACGTACATAAACATGATGGACCAGGTGGCGGCGGCCCGTGACTGAAACTCCCGTCAAAAAATAAAACGCCGAATCTGTCAGAAAAGCGAGACTTACACGGTGATGAAACCAAAATCTCTACAGATGGTTCACAACATCAACATCACCTTTCTGTTTTGTTAGCAACAAGCAAGAAAAAAAAGTCGAGCGTAATGAGATCTAAAATAAGAACTAATAGACCACTGCCCTGCAGACGGTACTAGTAACGAACGTGGCTGCCACCATGTGCGCTCCGGATCAGGTTTTATTTAGACCAGCAGAGAACGATCAACGACTCGGACATGGTTCCGCCGAAAAGGTCTTGATCCGACAATTCGGCGGCTTTGTTGATGTCGCACGTTGCGGGCTGAGTTGAGGTTGCCGATGGCAGCCCGTACTCGGACAAGCTCAAGTATACAGCGATGCTCGGGGTGAAAGGGTTTGTCGTTTTCTCCTTATCTATTATTTATGTATTAGATATGTCAGTGACTCACGAAAAAAACTCGTACGCTCTTCGGCCGGAGACTACGGGAGCTCGACTCGGAATTTTTTATGGTTCCGCCTGTTGGAGGATTAAAGCCGACTAGAGGGACCTCAAGGGGCCTCCCGCTTTATCTCCTCTGAGCCCGCGCTGCACACCGCTTCAAGTTATTGCATGAGCAACGACAACGAAAGTGTTGACGTGGCTCAAAAATCAAATCAGCAGCCTTTATGTCTTTCAGGAGACGGAGGTGATCACAAGGTAGTGCCCCTGGGGCCGTGAGCGTGTAGTGCTCAAGTTTGCGCGCAAGACGCCTCCGAGTCGTGTGAGGGGTGGGGAGGGTGTGAACCCCCTTCTGCAACACACACGCGAGATTTCGCCGTGCACCTGTTCTGGTACCATTCCTGTTTATGACCTCATCAGACCTGACCCGCGACTTTCGTTGATTATGCAATTATGCAATAGTTGACATGGGCCTGACACTCTCGCCTCGCCAATGTCGTACACCTTGTCACTGCGACCTTCAATGGACTGCAAGCAGTAGATCGCTTCATGGTGGCCGGGGTCTTGTGGATTACAAGGCAGGTACGCCGTGACCCCGGTCCGTGCTTGTGTCAGGAATGCGTCTTAAGGACGCGTTTGAGGGGTTCATCCGACCTGTGACATTTCTACCTTGATGGTAATTCTTTTGCCTTGCTCTCGTGGAGTACGGAAACCATCCTTTCCGTTACGCCTTCCCTCCGTGCATAGAAATGCGATACCACAGGGAACTTTCCGAGCACAAGACGCGGACTCCGGAGCAGGGTATTGAGGCTCACATAGCCTTGGAGCGCGCTCATCAGGTCGCTATTCCCGGCCAACATGCTGGTGAAGCCGCGCATTGCGGGGGTGGCATAGCTCCACAGGCTAGAATTGAGCGTGAGATCGCTTCGCTTTTCAAGTTCAGGGCGTGCTCGACCCGAGTCGACCGAGCATCTTGCCAGCGGCATGCCTTTCGAATCTTACGCAGCCTCATAGGTGCTAAGGATGAGAGAGATTCTACTCCTAACTGCTGCTAATCCGAAAGGCGATGCAACCGCTCTCTGCCCATGCCCCGCTCTGGGCATCATGGCATCAAAACAGAGCGACGCACAGGTTACAATGACATTTTGAAATTTCTTCATGGCTTTGTGGCGCAGGCTAGTTAGATGCCACGAACGGATACAAACCCAAACGGAATCGTTCGAAATGCTAATACATATCATCTAAACGACACTCGCAGCCGACTCCCCGCGTCTCAACCTGAGGATACTCTTGTAGAGGGAAATGACAAAGCTAAGGCTCCGCTTCACGAACGGATTCAGGATGGACTTGATCCAGATCTACGTGAAATTGATCATGGTATACAGCTCAGGTCCAGGAACGCAATACTGCTCATGTGAAGAACGCTCACGGAGGCTTAGTCCCGGCGCATCCTCTTCGAAGGTACGTTTTGTTGTTTTCTGTTTCATCAATAGGGAATTGGCTGTGTTGAAGAAGCTCCCAGCAGCGGTATCTCCCATTCACAACGCTGTATCTGCCTCTGCAAATTTCACGTCCACTGTGCCTCAACCAGTCTCGCCCCTAACCAGTCTCTGCTCACGTAGCTTTATGTGATCGAGTCTACATTCAAGTTCCCTGGTATTTAAAACTTTGATCAGCCCGATCTTACAACCACCCAGCACAAAGTGCCGGTGCGCGCTCACGAGCAGGCGCTGACAGTGAATGGTGCACTCAAGTAGGTTGGTGCGATAGAGAGTGATGGTGATGAGGAAGTGTCCAATCTCCAGTGAAAACTCGTAAAGAGAGTGACTTGAAGAGGTAGAATGGCGGGCCAGAGAGCCAGCTCCAGCGTCCGAACTTTCGAAGGAAGAAGTGAAGGGATATGACGTAGATGGGTGAAGGACTAACCCGAGATGCCCCTTTGGCCGACGTGGCCGCTGTCAGCGAAGATGTCAAACTCACCGATCCTGAGTCTGCTGCGGTCTCCTCGTCGATGCCTGACGTTAATTCCGTCGTCTCTAGAGTACGTATCGGCTCCCGATGTGGCTGTGTCCCCGAAGGCTGTGACTGCAGCTTGCCGCCGGTGACTCGGATGCTCGCGCTGTACCACCCTCGAATAAGGACGCCCAAGGCTGCCGCGAAGCTACTCTTGCTTCTGAGGCCGGTTTTGAATTCAATTAGAACTATTGCCCCAATCCCCGCAGTACCTGATTCGCGAGAGGCCGTGCCAGCCTCCATGTAACGGTCGCATGACAAATTCACGTTTCCACCTCAACCTGCGTCAAGTTTCAGTGCTTCACCACGAGCTTGGCTGCTACACACGATGATGTCGTACTTGTGGGCCACTCTGATGTTGGGGAATCTGGGAAGAGTGCAGTGGGCGGTTGGTCTGAGGTTGATGACCGAGAAATATCTTGACATTAGTGCAACTTTATATGTATATCTTAAAAGATGGACTTGTTATATATAGTTGCCATGATCTGCTATCCGTGCCAGTCCTACTAGTATCCTTTTTTTTATACATAAAATCCAGTACGACCATGCAGTGCTGACAAACGGGGACTTCGGGGGGCTTGGGACTTTGGCGCGCGCCTCGGCATTTAAAACTTATTTTCTCTTTTCCCACACTGCACTTTGAGGCCCATTGGGCCTGACGGAGTCAACAATTGTGCTTTATTCGAAAATTAAGCACAATCAGGCAGAACTGATCACTTAAACTTTTCCTGATGTAAGGAAAAGACTGTTTGAGTGTTAGTACAGCATTGTTGATCGATTATTATTGATTGATGAGATCCCACCAGTGCTCAAACACTCAGTTTTGATCCAAACTTGAGTATTCGAGGTGTAGCGTCTGCTGCTGGGAAGATGATATGAATGGGATTTGGGCCATTGTGGCTAGCTATATATTTGTCTAGCGTTCAAGTTGTTCATTGACGTCCCACTGCTCCTTGTTCTCAACTCACAGGCAAACGCTTGCTTGCTAGGATGGCAAATTTCCACGATCCCATTTTAGTTTTGCAGGACTTCTGTGCGTATGCCTTTATGTCTCCCTCTGGATTTAGACCGCTCAGGTGAACTCGTCTTTTGGCAGTGATGATGATCAAGTTCTGGCATGCATTATTTGGCATCTTCCTGTATGCTGCCCACCTTTCACTACATGTTTTTACGATATCGACTTTCCACTTTTCAGTTGGGAATTCTTCACCACTCTGGAGTTTGAGTGGAGTGTCATCAGAGGGCATCGTCCTTACCGGCGGACAATATGGGTCCGTAGTGATGAAGCCTCTTTGATATTTCTTTGGACTGATTTACCCTCTTCGTTAGCTTTACTCACTAACACGGATAATCACCCTCACACTCGTAATCCTCAACATTGTCGAGTTTGATGTCTGGGCCTCAGGGTCAATTAATTGCCACGTACGTTCATTCAAGTTGTCCCGCATCTGCCTCGTACTAATCAGGACCGATCTCAAGATATTGGTCATCGTTGAATTTGTGAGTAATGTCTCGGATAGACTTTGGTTTTCTAAGGGAAACCTAACTGGTTTCCGACTTGTTCTCACTTTCGGTTGTTTTTTCCCCTTCTAGGCACTCTCCTACTTTGCGGTGGCCTGCGCATTATTGTTGATAGTCCTTCGTGTGTACGTCGACTCCTGTACTCCTGTGCTGTGTCTGTCATGTCGAATAAAGCTGATGGTGGTACCAGCGTCGCCATTTGGAACTACAATAAGATTGCTCTGGGGCTTGCAACTGGCGTATATGGAGCGGACCTTGTATTCCTCATACAGGGTACGTTTCTCCCATTTTTCCTCTGTAGGTGGACCAAGGATCTCATAGATGTGTGATTTGGAATCAGGAACCGTGCGGGTACATAATTAAATCGAACTATCTTGTGACTTTTGGACTTATCCATGCCTAGCTCCATTCTGTATGGGGCCGTGACTTTGAAGGAAGTCCGTGTGTGGTGTCCAACTCAGACATCACCAAACTTAACCTCATTGTCACTTTCGTTACCGTCGTCCTATTGCTCCTTATGATGCTTGTCGGCTTGCTTCGCTTCCGCCTAGGAGGTGGCGGCATGTTCAATCTGGTGGGCTTCCTATGGAGACAGGTAAGTGCTGGAATATTTCCACGGCCGTAGGACCTTCATTTTACTGATGTTTGTCTTCCATTTGGAAGGGCATCATTGAGATCTCTCTTGCCGTTGTTGTTGGGGTCCCGCCAACGGTCAGTCAGACTACTACTTCCTCAGCGTCTCTCCGTGACTCCTTTTCGTTCATCCCAATCAGGTGTTCCTCAGTTTGAACCTGAATGGTAAATTTCATTTCTCCGCAGTTTACTGGTGATCAAAGTTGACCAAGCTCATCTCTTCTTGAAATTCCAGAGCCGTTTAACCTCGTACGTTCTTCCTTTGCCACAAGTGGAGAAAAGCTGCCAGTTTCTTACCCGTTTTGTAATACAGATGTTTCAGATGCCGGCGCTGATAGCAATGACAATCGCTGTGACGCGGACCTATCGTTCTCTTATGCACTTTTCTTCCGACACGTACGCCCCCCTGTCTTTTTTTTCGTCTCCCAGCTCATTTGATTGATGTTGCTGCAGTGTCACCAGCCTTCCAAACAGTGGTCTCTCGTTTGCGAAGGTCAACGGGGCTTCCGACCCCGGTGGGATCATCCCGATGCATGTGGTCTTACCCAGTTCACACGAGGATACCCCTTTGTCACAGATTTTCGAAACTTATTTGAGGTCTCAAGGTAGCATGGACGGGCAGCTGCACGCTGAAGCACACAACCTGGGGTCCGATGAGTTATAGATGGCGGTGTGGAGAAGGTAATTTCTGTTGTTGAACAATGTTGTGATACAAGTCTGTAGCTGTATTAGCAAGTGGTTCTGTTCCAGCCCCGCGGACTTCAACGAGTAGTAGAAATAGGGCGCTACTAACAGAGACTATCGAGTTCCAGGATCCGAGTCCTTGTACTACAGTAGTAATACGTCATTCCCAATTTATTGAGCAAATCATGATGCTGCGCACGACCAAAATGGAATATAAATGATTGGCATACATAAGTAGTTTTTCGAAGTTTCAACCCTTACCATGCATGACCTATCATTTCCCGGGTTTTATCTCCAGCGCCGATGACGTGTACTGGTAGTCCGATATCACAATAACCAGTCAGCGGTCCCTACCACAGCCCGGATGAGGTTAGTGCATGGTCCAAGTAACGATTAATAGATACGTACGGATTACGGTCTATGTTCGGACTAGCATTCACAGGAAAACGAATATTGGATGTTCTGGGCCTGGGTTAACGTGTCTCTAATCTCCAAACAGAATTCTTCTCCATTCAACGCGTGCACTCTCGCACAGACGTGGCAATCTCTTTTGCTGATATGATCATTGAGAGCCTTCGAGTATTCTTTGTGAAAGTGGGAGAGGTCGAGGGTGTATGTAGACCCGTATAGCTGAGCAAGCAGGCCAGAAAACAGGTCCTGCAACCAGATGGGAGGAGAGCCTTCATTCTTCGGGCGAACGACGGGAAGGGGACCTGGGCAGCCAACCCAGACTCCTAATACGCCATTCCCTTGATCCAGAAAACCTTTGAAACATGAGACGAGGCTGTCTGTGCAAAGCTGGCGAAAGCTCGCAAGATCACGCAACGCCCAACCTTCGAACGATCGCAATGCCTCCCCAAGATATTCAAACGTAAACGGGTGGCCCATAGTAAGGTACGCTGCAGTCTTCATTTCTGGAATGAGTTTCTTCTGGCAGGCGAGGGCATATACGCGAAATGCCTCCGCACCCTTCGGTGAAAGTAGTCCTTTGTGCTTGACCTGGGCGCGTATGGAGGATTGAACAGAGTCCATTTCAAACTTCTGCGAAGCAGCGAGGAGTGCCAAAATGTTGTCATTGGTCTTGGGGATCTCAGGGGGGACGGGATACAACATTGACATAAGGCTGTCCAGAGTCTCCGCATCCTCAGATAGATCCACTACTGGAAGTCCATCAATAGTTTCGGCGTTTGTAGGTTCACGGAGGGTGAACATGTCATCAAAAAAGGGCGACGAGGTGGCTAGCACCGATTTATGAACGCGGAAATTGACACGGTCGATGGATCGAAGTATCACATCCGCATTGGACATATCTGAGTATTTCTGCGGACGGAAGGCTTCGATAGATGGTGTGGAGTGGTCCTCAGAGGCCGACCCTTCGGTGAGTAAGAAACCCGACTCGGCCTGACAAAGTCTTCAGATTATTTATCAATAAATGGTGATATTACGTCAAAGATATACCTCTGTCATACTAGCATCAGCGAAAATCGTTAATGCTGTCCAAAACGAGCGCATCTTCTGAGGAGGTATTTCAGCGCAGGATGAGCAACTACTAGTAACGGATCTCCGGTTTCCGTCCCGAATATGTCGTTCGTAGGCCCTATAGAATTGACCAGGATCCAGGAAAGCGAGATTCCCCTGCATCGTCTCGATGTGACAACTAATCCAAGTCGGGATAAGGGAAGGCGTAAGGGATTGACACTTTGATTCTCCTAAGACGTGTTTCGCGTGCGATCTCCGGAATGCTTCAAGATACAATCGAAGCTTGGATTTAACCCTTAGATGATATTTCCAGAGTTCATGAAGACAAGCGCCTGACATCATATCTAGCTCGTCCTTCAAGCCTTCGATGGTCAAAGGTGACAACGTTAGGGTTGACCGTGCTGCCTGCAGCGCCTCCTTTCGAAGCCCATATCTCTGAGCAAGTGAATAGACGTCATATGCGGTTTCATCCCGAATGAATGGTGAATCTTGCTCTGCGATGTGGTTCCGGATCCGAGTTAGTACGACGTCCATCTTGTACTTTTGAGCGACAGAGAGGAGCTCCATGGTGCTCTCTGTAGTTGCGGGAAGAATAGGCGTTACAGGGAAAATGTAACTGAGGAGGCTGAAAACTATTGCACCCCTTTCGGAAAGGTTGATTACAGGGAGTGAGTCAGCATCGACGTCCGGTTCAACATCGGCTGCAATCGTAGGAGTGCAGGACCAAGAATCGGAGGATTTTGATACTCTCTCGCTGAGGATGGAGGAGATATGGATGACATAAACCTTCAATATACGAAAATTGAAGGAATCGCGAGAACGAATGATGAGGTCTGCCCCAGGAGTATCAAAGGTTAAGGTCTCGAAGGATATGTGCGCGCCAAAATGCGAGCCCGAGGTTTCTGAGATGAGAATCGACATAGGATAGGACAACGTTCTGGTATGAGTTCAAGGGTTGTCATACGTTATTAGCCTCGTGTATTTCGATAGACGCTATGATAGAAAGAAGCGCAGTACGCAGTTATAGAAGCGCAGAAATACCGCATGTATGTCTCACGCTGATGTAATCGCCATTTTCTAGAATATCATCCGACTTGCTGGCGACCACATTATATTCGCATGTTCCAACAAGTTGAGAGGATGTTCGCGTAGGGACTATATGATATTCTGAGGATGATATGAGAGGTAGAATGTCAGCTTGAGGGACGAAGCTGATCCGTCTGTGTAATGTCCCATCCTGGTAGCGGTGCGGCGCGTGCCGAGTATCGGAGGATATTTAATGATTTCCCATAAAGGGAGAAATATGGATGAAGGAATGCCACTACCGTCTCCTCGCGAATCTAGGTCAAAGTAGTACTGTACCGACCTCGACGCTCTGTAAACGCTAAACGCGATGGAACGGACACGTGACTAAACTAAACCCAAGTGATATTTAGGTTTATTTGTCCCGTGCGTCTAGATAACAGTTGGCGCCGCCGCAGGCCTCAAGATCTTCTAGAACTGCCTGGACAAGAGCACCGCTATGAAAAATCGCTGCTACGGACTGTACGACAAGCTCCTCAGTTATTTCTTTCAAGATTCCTTCACTTTCTTCATTCGGTCGTCCAGTCGAACTTCAACGCTTCAAGGAGAATCAAGTTCCACCTGCATGACCCGATGAAGCAGAGAATCAGGCACAGGCGCAGGGGAAACATAGGTTTTGGAGCTCTATAGGGTCCAATCCATCTGAATAGTACTACGCAGGGGAGAGGCCGTCCGTACCAACTGCGAACAGACCCGCGTCCGGAAAGGGTTGTTCCGGGGTTTGCCGGGTAACCTCCTTCCAAAACTTCACTTTGTGCACGTTCAAGTTCTAAACGACTATCTCGAGAGTTTCCGTGATACGACCTACTCTTCCCCTGATCTTGATTCTTGACGGAGTGTGGACGAATCCAGAATTGCCAGGGTTGTTTCGGGGTTTGCCGACTGACCCGATTCCTGACTTCCCCGCTCGCAGATATCAAAGCTGCACATGCTCTGGATGGGACATCACTAAGATGCACAGATGAAATCAATTACATTAGATCGAGCGTCAGTGTGTGAGCCTCGCCATGCCCTATCAATCTTGAAGTTCTACTTCCGGTCCCCTTGGTCTGTATTCTTGGCGTCTAGTCCCTACACCCCACTAGCACTGTCCCGGGTCAGTTGGCGCCTGCTCCAGGTGAGAATGATGTATACTCACGAATAGAGATCTATTCTTGGACCTATAAAATACCACCTTCGAAAAATGTGTATTGAACGTTCCGTGCTTGCATCAAACCCTTCTCAATCTCCTCACAGAATGTCTCTCCTTGTAATGCGTGCACCTTCATGCAAAAGTGGCAGTCCTTTTTATTGAGATGACCCTGAAGAGCCTTCAAGTATTCTCCACGAAAGCGGGAAGGTTTGAGGGTCGGTATATCGGAGCTCGCAAGGAGGTTCTTTACCCAAGTGGGGAGGGAGCCGAGATTATTATCTGGTTGAGAGGAGCAGAAGGATGGAACAGGATACGAAGAGCCAGCCCAAATCCTCGACGGGCCATTCGAAGGATCCGAGAATAACTTCATGCATTTGTCAAGGTGGGCTGAACAGCAATGACGAAAGTTCAGAAGGTCACGCAGAGCCCGACCTTCGAACGATCGCAGTGCCTCCCCAAGACCATCGAACGTCATCGAATGATCCAAAGTCAGGCGGGCTGTGGTCGTTATTTCAGGTAACAACCTTAGCCTATAGGCGACGGCGTATACACGGAATGCCTCTATGCCCTTCGGTGAAAGTAACCCTCTGCGGCTGACCTCGGCACGGATAAGACATTGTACAGCGACCATTTCATATTTCTGCGAGGCGGCGATCAGAGCCAGGATGTTGTCGTCTGTGTCCGGTATCTCTGGAGAAACGGGGTACAACAGCGATATAAGACTATTCAAGGTCTCCGCATCCTCGGATACAGGCACTATGGGAGGTCCATCGACAGTCTCATCGTTGGGGGGTTGTGGGAGGGAGAACATGGAATCAAAAAATGGCGATGAGGTGACTAGCACCAACTTATGGACACGGAAATTGACCATGTTGGCAGACTGTAGTATCATATCCGCGTTGGACATGTCTGAGTACTTCAACGTATGGTGGGCTTCTGTAGATTGCGTGGCGTGACTTTCGGGTCCTGTTTGATCCAAGTCTTCAACAATTGAAAAATCCGACTCAGCCTGTGAAAGCGTTTCGATGATTGACTGATGCGGCTATATCAACGACTTGCCTTGGTTATGCTACCATTGACAACGGTTGTCAAAGCTTCCCAAAGCGCGTGTAATGTATCGTGAGATATTTGTGCGCAAGGTGTGCAACCGATGCTTCCCGATTTTCCTTCCCGGTGTATGTGGTTTGACAAGGCCTTGTGGAATCTAGTGAGATCAAAGAGAGCGAGATATTCCCCCATTAATTCAATATAATCATCAAGCCAATGTGGGATGCGAGAAGCCGCCGTGAGCGATCGACAACCTGAAACTCCCAGTGTCTTCCATACTTGTGACAGTCTGAACTCTCCCAGGCTCGATGTGAGATCTGATCCAACTCTCTTGTGGTATTTCCAGAGTTCATGAAGACTGGCGCCTGACATCATATCAAGCTCGTCGTCCTGCAAGCCTTCGATGGTCAATGGTGAGAAGGCCAGCGTTGACCGTGCTGCCTGTAGCGCCTCCTTGCGAAGCCCATATTTATAGGAAAGAGAGTAGACGCGGAATGCGGTATCTTTCCGAATAAATGGCGGATCTTGTTGAGCGATGTGGTATCGGATCCGGGTCAGTACGACGTCCATCTTGTATTTTTGAGCGACAGAGAGGAGCTCCATAGTCTGCTCAATAGTTTCAGGAATAATTGGTGGTACGGGAATAATGTGACTGAGAAGGCTGAGAAGGATGTCACCACTATCGGGAAGCTGAATTACAGGGAGAGCGATGGCACCACGATCCGATTCCGAATTGGAGGTAATCGTAGTGGCATTGGGCTGAGGACCAGGAGAGACTAAGACTTTCTCACCGAGGATGGGAGAGCTTTGGATGATATAGAGCTTCGGTAAGCGAAATTCGAAGGAATCGCAAGAACGAAGGATGACATCGGCCTGGGGGATATTGAGCAGCAAGTTGTCAGGAACGGCTGAACCCGAAGGCGAGCCAGAGGATTCACGGGGGGATGTGGACATGAAGACCAATATCAAGTGTTCGCTCGCGGCTCATTGCGGCATTGCCAGTGTCAGTCACGTGATCATGGATATGGGTTGATGTGACTCGGTGGTGTCACGGTCTCATGACAGTGACATTTCTGAAGCTGACTCATCACGTCTAGATCTGTAAGAGTCGGAAGTCCAGGCAGGTCGGCCTTTGGTCCTTCTCGCCGTTGTGACTGTGGTACCAGTGTTACTACCCCTCCAAGTCGTGGGACTAACGAAATCAATGTTGGTAATCTCATCAAGACCTCCGAGTCGTTCAAGGTGAGACGAGATCATGATTACGGTGGTGCTCATAATTGCAACAAGTGGCCGCCGCGGCCTCACAATGTACTCGCTCTTGCTCCTGGACAGTTTCATTCAGCACGCACGGTATATTTAGTAGTAGTATTGGTATAGATCAGACAAACCTACAGTACCATTGCATTCATATTTAAGCCCCAGACTGGAGTCTCACCTAGCCTAACGTGTATAGTAACACTAGTAAGAATACACAGCGATAGCTATTTCCATCTGCGTCTGTCTACTGGAAGTCACCAAAGTCAACTTGTTCCGTTAGGCGTGCAGCCTTCCGGCCTATTGTAGCTCGCACTGTATGAGTATCTGTTTCTGACCACAACTTGAACCACACCTGTCACAAAGTTGAGCAACTTTGATAAACAGCTGAAGTAGCCATGCTTCAGACTCACACACATGCCGCATACTATTTGCGTCACTATCGAGATGGGTGTTGGTTAACACCGCACCTTGGCTATCGTTCGTTTGCGGCGTCTGCGCGTCTAATAGATGACGACACCTGTCAACCTGAATGTGGGATTATTTGTTAGTACGTAGGTGGCTATGCATGAGGTGACCATCTCCCAGCAAGTCACTTCCTGTTCTGCAAACCCGCTCCTCCCTACTGCTCAGGCCCCAGGATCTATGCCACAGACCCCCCTCCCTATGGCCTCAGTCGCCTCATCCAATTTTCAAACTATTTTTGTCACTGCCCTGAAAAGGTATCGCGAGAAGACGAAGAACGACCTTATCACACATCCACTCACTGCTCAGCTGCAACTCTGCGAGTCTCCCACCGCCGTTCTTGATGTACTCAACAAACAATACGGTGTCCAAGAGTTCCTTTAATCCCAGAGCGACGATGCGCGGTCTAGAAAGCGGCTTGGTGCCACTGTCACCGTCCTTTGCGCCTTTTCCGCAGCAGTTGGCGAAGGTGCTGGTCTAGTAAATCTCAGATTCATCAATAATATGCCCTCTGATCCACCGTTTCGTAGGTCTTCTCACCTGCAAGGGTGATTTTTTCTGGCATTGGTGTCCTTCTTGCGGTGAGGTGTCGCCCTAGTGGTACAGATGACGTGATGCTGACTCGGGTTTTCATAGGTGGCGAAGAACGTAGGCGCAAGCACAGATGCACTCGTCGACCTTTTTGGTCGCATCGAAGCCTTTTTCAAACGCATCGAGGCTTATATTGAAGTTCCACCGACCGTGGAGATGACCGACTTGATGGTTAAGATTGTGGTCGAGGTTATTGGAATCCTTGCTGTTGCAACGAGAGAGATGAAGCAGGGACCAGCAAGTGAGCTCTTCCTTGGAAAAATGTCACGTTTGATCAATCCAAGTTCAGAAAGATATTTGAAGAAACTGGCAGGAAGAACCGATATTGAAGATGCCCTACAGAGGTTGGACAAGTTGACACATGAGGAGGCTATGATGGCAACTGCACAAGTCCTGAAGTTTGCCACAGAGTTGACGACAAGATTACCGGTGTTAGAAGAAGAATGAATGAAGTAATTGATGGTGCGCAGGCGTGTGTTAGTTGGCTACCGACACATTACTGAATGTCCATGTTGTCAGTTGGAAGAGAGACAAGGGGAGCGATCCGCCATCGAGGACGATCTAGGTGGTCTGAAAGGTTTGTTCGCTTGTCATCCAGCTGTCCGCATCCCGGAGAAGCTTAGATACTTGCAGGAGATCAGTTACGGGAGAACTTTCAAGAATGGCTCTCTCCTGCAGATCCGTCTGTGAATTATAACTCCGCGCGCGATGCTTACCACGATGGCACCGCGGTTTGGTTCACTCAAGGCCAAATCTTCGATCACTGGAAAGTATCCGGTTCTGAATCTTTGTTATGGATTCATGGGAAACGTACATGCCTTCTACTTTCATCGCCTCAGCTGTTGCTGATGCCTCCCACGTGACTTATTAATAATAGCGGGGTCGGGGAAAAGTATCTTGACGTACGTCGCCCCATTGATATAATAGCTGATAATCCTGGGAAACTCATAAATTTGACTAGTTCCTCAGTGATCCATGAAATCCAGGGTATCTCTCCCCCCGCGGCATCCCAACTAGCCTATTTTTTCTTCGACTTTAAGGACGCCACAAAACAGGACGCCCGTGCTTTACTCACTTCCTTTCTTGTTCAACTTTGTGATCAATCCAAAACCGGCTTCAAGCATCTTTTTGACATGTATTCAACACACAACAACGGTACTCAGCAACCTAGCGAGGGCGCTCTTTTTCAGTGTCTTGAGAACACGCTTCGGGGTTTGGGGCAAGTCCCAATCTATCTGATCATCGATGCGCTCGACGAAAGCCCCAGTACGTCGAAGGTACTTGGGGTGCCATCGTCGCGTCAAAGGGTGTTAGAAGTTATAAAGAAGCTCGTGATGCTGCGTCTTCGAAACTTGCATATATGTGTAACCAGCCGTCATGAGTTCGACATCAGCAGCGCCCTCAAACAGTTAGCGTCCTTCAAGATATCTCTACATGATCAAGATGGGCAGAGAGACGATATCACCAGATACGTCAGCTCTGTCGTGTATTCTGACGCGGAGTTCATGATGAAGAAGTGGAAGACGGAGGACAAAGAACTAGTCGTCGAGACCTTGACCAAAAAATCGGACGGAATGTAGGTATATCACCCTCTGTTTTCGTCCTTTGTTCACATTTCTATTCAGGTTCCGATGGATCATCTGTCAACTAGAGACACTGAGACATTGCTTCACGCGCAATGTCCTTCGTGTCCTCGACGAATTACCTAAATCTCTTGATGAAACGTATGAACGTGTACTGAAGAGCATCAATGCAGAAAACTGCGCAGACGCGTATCGTCTTTTGCAATGTCTCACTGTCGCAATGAGGCCGCTTCGTGTAGAGGAGCTTGCGGAAGTCCTTGCGATTGATTATGATGGTACCGAACCGACTCCGAAGCTGAACCCGGATTGGCGCTGGAGGATCAAGAACAAGCTCTCCTGGCAGCGTGCTCTAGTTTGATCACCATCGTGAATATTGATGGTTCACAGGTGGTACAATTCTCGCATTTCTCCGTAAAGGAGTTTCTGACCTCTCGCCGCCTTTCTGCATCAAGTGGGGATATCTCGTGCTATTATATCTCTTTGGAGTCTGCCCATACTGTCCTCGCGCAAACTTGCTTAAGTGTCCTATTGTGGACGAATCATCGCGCCAACAAGTATACCATCGAGGATCATCATCTCCCACTGGCGCGATACGCAGCTCGACACTGGTTCGACCATGCCCCGTTCGGGAAGGAGTCATCACGAGTACGGAAAGGAATGGAGCTTCTCTTTGACTCCGACAGGCCCCATTTTTCGGCGTGGCTCCAGCTACACGACATTGATATCGCTCCCTCCCTTAGTTCCACCTTCTACCTGTTCACACCTACACGAAAGTCAGATGCAACCCCTCTATACTACTCCGCACTCTGCGGACTTCACGACCTGACGGAACACCTCATTTTCAAGCATCCCGAGCAAGTGAACGCCCATGGCGGCTATTACGTGACTCCAGTGGTTGCGGCGTTGGCGCGAAAACACCTCCACGTTGCCCAGTTACTCTATGATCATGGCGGGGGGTGAACATTCGGGGCTACAGACAAGGGACACCATTATACTCCGCATCGACCGGATATCCTGACATTGTGGAATGGCTACTCAACCATGGTGCTGATGCTGATGCCCGTGTGGATTATCTCAGCTGGACTCCAGTGTTTATGGCGGCTGACCTGGGACAAGTCGAGGTGGTTCGGATACTTGCCCAACACAAGGCAGACATCAAAGCCCGGGAGGACACAGGCCGGACACCGCTTCACGTAGCATCGCAATTTGGTCGCCTCGACGTTGTGCGATTGTTACTTGGCTACGGTGTAGATCTGAACGCGCGGAATAATAAACTCTCGACTCCGCTGCACATGGCCTCAGAAGAGGGGAAGTTGGAGGTTGTAAAACTGCTGCTCGAGCGAGGCACATACGTAGGGGCGGAAGATGACGAGGGCAGGACCGCATTTCAGATTGCATCAGCGAAAGGACATGACAAAGTTGCGGAATTCCTCTCAAAACTTGGTGCTAAATGATGGCATATACACTAGACACCCATAACATTGGAATCGTACATGTATTACTTCCGTACGCATGCTCTACAAGACACGACTCGGAGTATGCTCGGCAGAGGTCGGTCTCCTCAACGGCGCGGGGCAGATCGGGTCGTCGTCCGAATTTCAACCCTGCAGCATCACTGGCCGCGTCCCGACGAAAGAGAAGCCCGCAACCCTACAAACGCAT
>WTXI01000158.1:0-86138 GCA_022376515.1 Lactifluus volemus
CCGCCAACATCCCTGCTCAGGCTACCGTGACCTCGCCTGACCAGAGCCACACCATCGTGCTTCGCAGCTCGTACCAGCGCGACGACTGGCGCCGCTTGCAGCTCAACGACGCCGTCGAAGACGCCCTCTCAAAGATCCTCAGGTTCGGCTTCGACATCGACCGCGTTGAGGTCGAGCCTGCTACCGCCCAAACCCTTCGCGATCAGATCCTCGCTTGGGCCAAGCACATTGCCAGCGATATTCCTGGCTACACCAATTGGCAGGAGATCTACGACTTCACGTTCGACGCCCTCTATGTCGCCGACGCGGTCCCTGGTAGTGATGATACTCCCATCGGCACCGAGGCAGATCTCGTCGCCGAGCTCCAAGACGTCGAGTTAGAGCGTGACTACGCCTTGCAGAGCAAGGCAATCGAGAAGGAACACCTCGCTGACCACGCTCTCTCTATCGGCAAGGCGCGTACCCGCCAGGAAATCCTCGGCAACATTGCCGCCCCCTACTCCGCTGCCAATCCCATGCCCCCTGCCCTCGCCCTTCTCTTCCACAAGATCCGCTACACCTACAAGCTGCGCGAATGTCTCCTTGGTCAGGTCGGCTACTACAAGGGCTCGCTTGAGCTTGCCGCTGACATGGACGACGAACTTCGAGTACCACATGTACTTGATCCAGATGCAGCTGCGCCGCCCAGATCGCCTCCACAAATTCAAGGCTCCCAAGGTGATGGCCTACTACACCACTGACGCAACCAGCCTCCTCCCCTGGAACAATCAGTTCACCTTGTCCTATGGCTATGATGAGTTTGGACCACAGCAGATGCCCATCTTTGGGATCAACCATATCGAGCGCAAGCTTGTCGAAGTCCTCCGCCTTGATGCAGATGGGAAGAAGTGGAGGGGTCTTTGCACTCTGTTGAACTGGGACCCACAGGATCCTGCTTTCATTGGTGAGCTCAATCGCATCAAGACTGAATTTGTGTCTGCCGAAACAGCAGGTAAACCTCCTTGCCTGCGCTCTCCTTCCCTAACTTCACCAGTCTAATCACATTCACAGCTGGCGCAGGTCTTCCGGGTGCTACCGGCCATTTCCTCGGCGGCAATCTCACTCTCAGCGACTGCGGCTTCCACGAGCTCACCCTTCCCCGCATCATCAAGATCACGAGCTGCGACGAGACCAAGCGGAAGGCATTCTACACGCTCTTTCTCGGCCTCACCTGGTCCAACAGGCCTCTCAGAAAGGAGGTGAACCCATTCGCCAAGGAATACCAGGCGCGCACGAAGAGATCGCTCAGGGAAGGCACCGCCATCGAGTATGATCTCGCCCACCTCAAGGATAACGATGTTAAGGACCCCAGGATCGCCGCCGACCGCCCTGCCCTCCTCACTCTTAATCTCGTGCACTTCTATCCGCAGGTTGTCTGCCGCAAGGCCAACTTCATCCTCACCCCGGAGACGGCCGGCGCCGACTATCGCCGCAAGCTGCAACGCCTGAGCGAAGCTCAATTGGACGAACTCTTCAGCAACATTGGTGCCTATCCCCGCGCCGCCAGCTTCGCTGACAAGGTCAACGCCGTCGTCAAGCAAGCGGTTGAAGCCGCCCTGGACTGGCAGAACCGCGCGGTTGAAAACCACCGTCCTATCTACACCGGCACTAGCGGTCATATGCTCAGTTATTCTCGTATCTTCCTCAGCAACATCGATCCGCAGGGCTGCACCAACGCCAACCACCCCACCCTCGAGCAGCTTCGCCTCACCTTGCTCGCTGCCTTGATTGGCTTCAACCGGCTCCACACGTACGACGAGTGCATGGTCGCCTCCCACGGATTGACCCACGGCGACGTCACGCTCGAATATACGGATCGTGTCGGCTACCGTGACATCATCAATTCCACCGACTCGTTCATCCGCAACAAGGTTGGCAAGCCATTGCTCAGGGCGATGATCGCGATCGGCAAGCAGTTCATCGCGAACTTCGAAGAGCATCAAGCCGCTCTCAACCCTCCCCTGCCCCACCCAGGCCCTCTCGTTGCGCAATGGTTCAACGACACGACCGGCCGTGTCTTCGCGTAGGCAGAGTAGAATGGCGGTGATCCAGCAGAACTTGGATGAAATATGCGATAGCTGTCTCGTTCTTGAAATTCTTCCGATGATTTTACGATTTTGTTGATTCGGTGGCGCAACCCACTTAGCTGAATGTACGAGCGGCTCAACGCCAGATTGCCACTTGAATAAATGTCCTTTATGTGACGAAATAACAAATCTTATCTGCAAATCAACTTTCTATCAAGGTTTGTCAATGGCCCACCTGATGGAAAGTGCGTCGTCATTTCTTCCTTTGGAGATCTACGCACCGAGTTGGACAGGTGTGACACCAGACTGGTTAACACGTCCAGACGGTCCAGCCAACGCTACCCTCTGATCCAATCCTGTACCCCGGGGACCGCGTCTTTGTCATAGCTACATGTTGCAGATAAAAATGCTGATTTAAAAAAAGAAATAAAGGACACCGGACTGGCGGCAACACTAATCTCGTAAATGTGGGACACCGTTGCATCGCGCTCAATGAGTTCTTGCTGTACTTTTCATACTTCCTCTCAATTTTCTGTAGAACTTAGGGCTTCAACATGACACAAAAATTAGAGCAGGACTCGATTATCTTCATCGATATCCCAACTCGAATCTCTGACCTGTCTCCATCCGAGGGGGGGCCCCCGTACCCGTACTCGACATGAAACGAGACTTAATTGAACGAATTCAGCTTGTGGGCCACGTCACGTCGCCTCATTTTCGATGAGCTTGCATTTTTTGAGTGGACCGGCCACTCCTCATTGGACGTTTCGCGCTTCGTGCGCTCACCAGTGACATGTTGCCCAAAGGCGAGTGAGGAATGCCTCTCCTCCCAGGTAGTCGAAGCCTGGAGGCATATGGAAAATCGTGTGAGCGAGGGTGCCTGTTAGGGTCGAAAGATTAGTGCCACGCTGCTGCGCAGTCACTAGACTGCGGATTGGGATGATGTTGCCGCGTAGGAGGAGGTGAGGAGTCCATCCATTCGTGGCGTGTATGATATGATACGCCATCACCGTGCCGCGCGGTGTCTGAATGGTGTAGAGGGGCGTTGTGGTTGTAGGTGGTGTGATTCCGGTGCATGGTGTCTGTGTGAAGAGGTCGAGCCTGTAAGCATGTCAACAAAAAACGGTGCTATGAGCAAGGTGCGGTTATGCTTACCAGTCTGGATATCGCTTTAGGAGGTCCTGCAACGATGGACGTCATGGTACGGTATGGTTGGGCGGCACCCCCGGACAGGCGACGACGCGCGTCACCTTTTCAGGAAATTGGAACGTCTTCACCGTTCTTCAGCTGAGAAAGAAGGAAAAATTTCAAGGAAACTGAGAACCTTGGTGGCTTCGCTGCCCTTGAAGACACGGCAGTTGGCCGCTTCTTCAGGCATATCTGCTCTCCACACTTTAGGCACCTCTACGTGCTCTTCAAACGGATCTGGAGGTCGAGTTGTTTTACATCGTGTATCTGCGAATGCTCGAGTACTCCGATGTCCTCGACGGCTTCTCGCATGGCTGAAAGATGCCTGAGGGGGAAGCGAACTATACGCTTTGCCGACTCGATTCCGAATTCTGACTTGAGTTCTACATACTATCATGGGGGGGGTAATGGACCACGGCGGGGGTAATGGATCACTTCAAATTCTCATCCAATTCTTGCTCAATCACCACAAAAATTGACATATGACATCCTGTACCACATGCAAGCATATTCCATGTGTTTTCTTGGGTAGAATTGTGTTATATCGAAAAACAAAAAAAAAGGTGGTTTGTCACGCGAGTCACGCCTAATCGCTGCGGAGTCTGAACTATGGCTGGGGACAAGCGTGACTGATCCGTTACACCCGCCGTGGTTTCCACTACCCCCCCCATGATACAGTGTTGGGGCACTCCTTGACACAGTAGATTGAGTTTTGGGTTTTGTTGTCCCCATGCCACAAACTTGGCAATTCTGAGTCAGTAGGATTATTGAGTGGTATGTAAAGCATATATCTACAAACTTTCAAGCCAATCAAAGGTGTTTAATACAACAAACGACATTGATTTGTGAAGAGAGTCCATTTGCCACGAAATTCACTCCTTGACACAGTGTGACACCCTTGTGACACCTGTTATCTACGTTCCCACACCGCTAATCAGCTGTCAATCCAAAGTGATATGTGAGGGGATGCGAGGTCGATTGGATCGGGCTTTCACACAAATGTCACGCAACTCCCACTCATCAAGCCATCTGTTTTGTCTGATTTTTCATGACACCAATTGTTGCCCGATTTACTCATTTAGGTAGTCAAATTGTTGCCAATGTCAGCGCGCTTCATGCCTAATTTTTAGAACCACTGTAATCTATCAGAATATCTGTACATGAGTGGTTGAAAAGTTGGTACAATCAAAAAAAAGCTAAATTTGGTGTAATGACCAGTATGCTGCCCTAACGACTTGTTCAAAAACTTTGAGATTTTTTATATGTATAGAGTAGACATAACAGATTAACTTTTGTTAGTCAAGTTAAGTGAATGGACGAGATTTGAGAGTGATAAGGCTTACTGTGTCAAGGAGTGAAAGTGTGTCAAGGAGTGCCCCAACACTGTAGTAGTCATGAAAGAGCGCGTCAGTATTTTGGCATTTTGGTTTCCAGGGGTTTCTACACCCGAGAAACCCGTAAAAACCTAAAAAAAACCCAGAAAACCAGAAACTTGGAAACCTATGTCCAATTTCCCGGAAACTTGTCTGAATGACAAGTAATAGAAACCTTGGAAACCTATGTAATTACTATGTAATAGCGGAGAGACAATCAATATAAGGGATGGTAACTACCTAATCAAGGCAAAGCCGCGTTGCGGCTAAGACTTGGATTAGTCTTGATTAGGTAGTTACCGTCAATATTTGATTTTCTCTTCGGGGTCATGAGCTGGTTTCTGAGTTTCCAGGTTTCCAAGTTCCCGGAAACCTGAAAACCAATGAAAACCAGTTGAAACCCGGAAACTATTTTGCCATTTTGCTGATGCGCTAGCGAGCTTGATCACTCTTACCGACCAGTAGCACCTGAGCATATGTCTCGCGCCTCCCAAACCAAACGCGGAGATTCGAGGGACCCTTGTTCGACAGAGTACGAGTGCAAGAGACGCCAGTGACGCCCGAACCAATGACCAGGACGTCGACATGAGAAGGTAACGTGGGAGGGGCAGGCAATATGGCTGGTGGAACTGTCCAGAATGAGATGGTGGGTTGTTGACGGGTAAGCCTGGCGAGCGTTGTACTTTTAAGGAGCGATAGTCGAGTTGGCGGAATACATCCATGAGGAGGTTGATGTGAGGGATGACCGTGACACGACAAGGAGGAGTGGGCACTAATAGCTGCTTAAACGGCCCATTCGAGCACCCGTCGCACGCGAGCCTAGGAAGTGTACTATAGAGGTATTGTATGCTGTTCCGAACTTCGGGAGAACGAGAAGACACGATGCGGGGGGGGGGGATATTACACAAAATGTAGGATATGCCAGCCGTCTTCGGGAGTCTTGATTTGACCGTTTCGTTTCAGCTCACCCTTCACGCGTGAGCTCGTCTTTCCCCTCGTTTCTATTCGGCATCTCTATGCGAGTGCCTGACCTAATATTGAAATCCTAAGACGACCCCACTGGCCATACCGCAGACAGACTCGCTGGCGCTAACTGAATTCTAACCATACACTAATCGGAGCTTGCATATATACATGGTCACCTATTTAGAGGAACTGTGAACGTATACCATAGCCCAATTTGATCCATACACAACATTTGAGAGATCTACCTCCGTTTTATTTCTGCCAGCAACCCAGACTGTGTTAGCTTTATGAAAGTATGGTCGGTGAATGGGAGGAATCCATAAAAGGAGTTCATTATCTTCCCCATACATCCATCCATCACTATTGATTGGGAACTTGTCCATAAGGTGATCTTTCTCAATATCTTCTGCTCTGAGCTTCCCTACATGAGTCGTATGATCTCGTAAGGCGGAGATGATAGACTGCCCATTCAGACTGGACGCACCAGAGTTGGTCGATTCCGTGAGTCCAGTAGACGAGCCCAGATCCTGTCCTGCTGTGGCATCCCACATGCGAATCGTGCAATCTCCCGAGGCAGAACCGATCCGCTGCCCGTCTGGTGAGAATACAACACAGCTGACCCATTCAGTATGTCCAATAAACGGGCCTGCTACGGCTGCCCCTGTTGCAGAATCCCACAAGCGAACTGTGCGATCTAGCGAGGCCGATGTGATGCACTTCTCGTCCGGCGAAAATGCAATAGACGACACCACAGTAGTGTGTCCAGTAAACGGGTCCACCACAAACTCTCCCGTTATGGCATCCCATACTCGAATCGTGCAGTCCTCCGAGGCCGATGCGATGCGCTTCCCGTCCCGCGAAAATGTAGTAGAGCGGATCGGGGCTGTGTGTCCAGTAAACGGGCCCACCACAACCTCTCCAGTTATGGCATCCCATATCCGAATCGTGCAGTCGTCCGAGGCCGACGCAATGCGTTTCCCGTCTGGCGAGAATGCAACAGAGCAGACCTTATCAGTGTGTCCAATAAACGGGCCCACTACAACCTCTCCCGTTATGACATCCCACACGCGAACTGTGCGATCTACCGAGGCCGAAGCGATGCGTTGTCCGTCCGGCGAGAATGCAACAGACAGGACCATATCGGTATGTCCAGTAAACGGGCCCGCTACAATATTCCCTGTCGCCGTATCCCACACGCGAATCGTGCGATCGAGCGAGGCCGAGGCAATCCACCGCCCTTCAGGCGAGAATGCAACACAAGTGACCCAATGGGTGTGACCAGTAAACGGACCTGCTGTGGCCTCTCCTGTTGCGGCATCCCACACACAGATTGTGCAATCTGCAGAGGCAGAGGCAATCCGTCTCCCGTCCTGTGAGAGCGCAACAGAAAAGATCGACTGGGTATGTCCAGTAAACGAACCCGCTACTTCTCCTCTTCTTGCATCCCACACACAAACCGTGTGATCGGACGAGGCCGAGGCAATGCGTTGCCCGTCCGGCGAGAGCGCAACAGAAAATATGGAACCGGTATGTCCAGTGAATGGGCCTGCCACGATCTGGCCTGTTGCGGAATCCCACACACAAATCGTGCGATCTGCCGAGGCTGAGGTGATGCGTTGCCCGTCCTGCGAGAATGCAATGGAGTAGATAGCATCGGTGTGTCCAGTAAACGGGCCTGCTACGGCCTGTCCTGTTGAGGAATCCCACACATGAATCATGCGATCGTCCGAGGCCGAAGCAACGTGCTTCCCATCCGGCGAGAACGCAACACACCTAACACATTTAGTGTGTCCAGTAAATGGGCCCGCTACGACATCTCCAGTTGCAGTATTCCACATCCGAATCATGCAATCTTTAGAGGCCGAGGCGATACGTTGACCATTTGGTGAGAATGTAACACAGTAGACCTGGTCGATGTGTCCAATAAATGAGCGTCCCACGACCTCTCCAGTTACGGCATCCCAAACACGAATCGTGCGATCGCTCGAGGCCGAGGCGATGTGTTTCCCGTCTGGTGAAAATGCAACACATCTAACCCACCCCGTGTGTCCATGAAATGGGCCGGCTACAACCTCTCCTGTTGCGGCATCCCACACCCGAATCGTGCAGTCCTCCGAGCCCGACGCAATGCGTTGTCCGTCAGGCGAGAATGCGACGGAGAAGATGTCTTTGGTGTCCCCGGTAAACGGTCCCGCTACAATTTCCCCCGTCGTGGCATCCCACACCCGAATCGTGCAATCTCCCGAGGATGATGCGATGCGCTGTCCATCTGAAGAGAATACAACAGAGTTCACGCGTCCGTCGTGTGCTTCAATAGTCATTTCTAATGCTGGCCAATCAGCCAACCGTCCGCGTTTCAATGACAGTGTGTGAGGGAATAGGTGAAGGTGGTGGTTTACGATGCGGGAAGAGGATGGTGCGAAAGGAAGAGCTGATATGTATATATGCGGGAGGCTCCTTGCTATTGCCATCCCGAAATACCGCACAAACGCGAACGCATCATTCAATAATCCCAACAGATTGTCAACCTCTGATTGGAATGATCGCTGTGATTGTACACAATAGTTACTACATGTCGAATAACATAATAAGAACTGCCTACCTTCTGCTGATTAGACTGCAACCATGTGTTCAGAGATGCCAATGCTCGTGATGCAAAACCGACACTACTCTTGATGCTAAGCACTTCCAGCCAGAAAAGAAACCTTGTCTCGAGCAGAGATCGAAGTTTTGGAAACAGGTCCTGTTCAATACCAAGACGTTCTAGATGATCGCCCCAGAAGAGGCACGCATACGATAGAGCAGGTGGAATATATTCTGAAATTCGAGATTCAAGATCTGGGAGATCCCTGTTCGCGAGATATGACGACTCCAATTTGCAAATGTTGAACTTGAGGTCATTGAGCAATAATCCAAGACAGGAATGTGCCAGTTGACGGTGAGCCTTGCCAAGGTCAATGTGGAATATCCCACTCTTCTCATGGGCCAGGAAATCACGGAAGGAGGTGTGAAGAGGGACGATCGGGAGGGTATTGTCGGATGAAGTCACGTTACTGAGCAGTGAGCCAAGGTGCCGGAGCATTTCAACAACGCATTCGGAATCCTCGGGGTCGGGGTCCTCGGGGTCACCCTTGGGCGCATATCGTCGCAGAGTAGTCAAAGAGCGGATGGAAAGTGGAGCGAGAGCAGCAAAGAGCTGCCCCATAACGGATCGAAATAGGGTCTGCGCTGCAACAGGTTTGAAGTATCCTTCCAGAACTTCTCCATATAGCTGGTCCAAAGGATCTTGCCCATCGCGACCTCGAGAGTGCCCCAACAGACGCTCTATCACTTGTTTCTTGCTAAACCCAAAGCTAGGGGGAGGATTGTTTATTAGCCCGGAAGCAACGGCTGCCCACTGAAACAATCCTTCTGCTGCCTTTGCCAGTTTGACACCATGTCGTTCGAACAGGTTCGGAGGGAGTTCGTTCCGGAGATAAAGGCCAATATCTTGTTCCGTCTTCGCAGCCAGCTTGTGATCATCCATGTAGAGGGTGCGCACGGATAACGCGTTACAGAACACACGTTCAATACCCCTCTCCGGTCTCGAGGTGATCAAGATGCGGAAACTTGATGGCAACTCGAAGAGATGTTCGGCAAGAAATTTGTGTAGTCCGCTTTGGCCGACTGCATCACCACTCTCATCCAACGCATCCACCACGATAAGGATTGAATCGTCAAGCTGAACGCTCTTGACTGGTTCAAGGAGGAGCCGTTCGAAGAGTGTGCGATAGTGTCGGGTGCTACAAAGAGATGGATCATTCTTGAGTACCCTTCCGAGGGCGAGTTTGAAAGCTGGATAGCGGTTGGAGAGGTCGCGAGCAAGTGTCGTAAACAGCTGGTGAGTCTCGTCCTTGGAGCCCTCCTTGCGTAGAAATGCGAAATAAGAGCCGAGATACTTGTTCTCGAGCCTCCGAGCGACTTCATGTGCAATCGAAGACTTTCCTGTCCCGGCCTGGCCGAGGAGCACGAGCCCACGTTGAGATTCTCGATCCTCGACCCAGTTCATGATATGGGACAAGAAGTCTTCTCGTGTTCCTGGAAGACAACGCCTGTCATCGCCAAATCGCCAGCCTCCTTTATAAGGCAATTCTCTGATTTTTGCGTCCAATTCTTCGTGCACCTCGTCAGGAAGATTACCCAACCATATTATCATTAGGACTACGCACCAGCTTCTAGCACAGCAATCCCAGTGACGACAGCAGTACGTGCGAGGAAATTGTCTCGCAGTCGAGCGAGGTTTGTGCGATACTCATCAATTTTCGCATCAACTTTGCTGACCACATTCTTCAAAGTCCGCTTCGCTGAAAATCAAATGTTTAAATGAATCGCCAATAAGAGAGGCAATGACGACGTACCGACTTGCACATTCTCCGCATACGATATGATAAATTTCGCACATTCCGAGACGCATTCCAACATCTCATCCAGGATCTTTGCCTGAGTAGATGCTGGTTCCATGTTCTTCAACACGTCCGCCTCCTTTGCAAATGCGAATGCATCCTGTATCGCATTGAGTAGTGTTTGAATGTTGTCATCACGCTGAAGCTGGAGTAGCAAAGTCTGGCGATACATGAAGACCATTGAACGTTCCATGTCCTCCGACAAGGGTTGGGAGACGCACCTCGGGAATCTTTGAGAGCAGAGTCCATGCCAACTGTGCATGGGGGAGCAACTGAAGCGCGAAACCTTGCTTAGCAGAACAAAGGATGCGCAAGATCGATGTGAGACATACTCCTGCGATTGGACCGATAGCGTCGAGTACTTGCTTGATAACATTCATGGCACCCTTCCATGCCATCATCGAATCCATGGCTTTCATTGCTTCCTCGGCACGATCGAGAGTACGTGACATCTCCACCTGGCCGTCTGGTACTGGTCCCACAGTATCGCCCCCGGTGGGAAGGTCACCAAGACGTGCACCACCTTCTTCAGCGCCATGGTTGTACAGTGCCGTTGTCGTAGGACCTGGGGTATTGGGTGCCACATATAGAGAGTTCGTCGACACGGTGATGCTCAAGAGGAGTGTGGCCGGCTCTCGTAAGTGTCTACCATGTCCATCAGAAATGCTGAAAACTATCTCGAGATCTAGATGTAGGACTCTCAGCGCATGAGTAACAATTCGAAGACATAGACGTACCAGGTTGGGCTTCACAGGTGATCTCCTCCCTTCCGATAAGGATGTCTGTCCGCATGGTCCTCTTCGCATAAAGCGATACTGTAATACGGGAGAGTGGTTGTAAACCACTGCAGGAGTCTCAGTTGGACCTAGGAATGAAAGTACGACGGTCCTCACGATGCATCTACTCTTTCATTCCATTCCACGTGCTGCGCCACGCTCTGCCTCGATCGTGTCTGCCATGTATTCTTCCCGTTCGTCACTGTGACATAAAACTGTCTCTCCTTTCCCTGGAGGACTTTAAGACGAGGAAGATTGTGTGCCCTGAGGACTGACAGGAGGGACAGATTTAGTACTTATCAAGGTAGAAATACTGAGATAGGTACCAGTGACCTCGAGCTGGAGTACGCTTGATTGTATTCCGCTGGCCTGAGCGGTGATCGCGCTAATCACAAGGCAATCATCTGAGTAAATACTAGTATCGAAATTGAAGATGAAGTGAGTGATGTACCTGATTCGGGACTTTTCCAGTGGAGGATCCGGGCTATAGTAATGGTTAACGAGAACATCGGAATCGGGTGTGAAGGACGTTGGCATACGAATTTGGTTGTGGAAGGGCCATCGTAGACTAAGGTGAGAAGTTGAGACAAGCACTGGCGCCACTGCGCATGTTCACGCTGCTGCTGGTCCCCCGGACTTAGAGGGCGCTTCATCTTGGGGAACAAACAACAAACAACATTAAGTTGATCTGGAGGCACAAAAAACTGGCAGTCCACACATTTTCGCGGGAGTAGGCCAATTCGCTGGAGTTATGCCAGTGCACATTCTCACACCCGCACGCTTGCATACATCACTGGCAAGGCCGATATTCAGCTGAAGTGAAGATTCGGGGATCTCGGGGATCCTCGTGATGTCGAAGCCAAATCTCAACAAATAGCCTTAGAATGAATCTTCGTAAATAAGTAGGTAAGTTACACTGTACGGAAATATATGAATTATGACAGCCAATTACATAGTCCCATATACAATGAAGATGCCCTCCACTGAAAGCCTGCCTATGGTCCAGAACCAGATGAATCCCCAGTTTACATTATCCTCTCAAGTAGAGAATGTAAATGCAAGCAGGCTGTGCATTAAACTATGCTGTAGCGGGGGGAAAAAAAGCTATATGGTGACCCTTCGGAGGATGCCTTGACGAATCCGAGGGGTGCAGCTAGGGAAGGACCTTCGCGCAGACATCGTAGCCGTGCGTGATAAGCAGCCTCTGTGCTCTTGCCGATTCCTCTTTCTTTTGCTCAGTTACGTCAGCAGGAAGGTGGACTGGGGTGGCGACGGCGACGAAGATGGTTCATAACACGCGAGGATGGTTGGGGAGTCTGGGCGAGTCAGCGACTAACGAAATGAACAGCAAGCAACCGGTGAGTGAGACTAGGAAAGAAAGATGAGAGCATTGGACGCGATGGGAGGAGAGGCGATGCAAACGTTAGAGTATGGGCCTTGTTGGAGGGCCCCATGTGCCCTTTCCTTTGCACGTGCCAGAATTAGAAGAGAGCTAAGCATGCTCCCAGGTGTGGGCTCGCTGGTTGATGGGAACAGGCGATGATCTGTAAGTTGAGATCTAGCACGTGCTATTACGCTATCCATTCTAGGGGATGAGACACTGGATGACATACTCTCGCTCTCAACTGAAACTCGCTGCCATGGGATTACCCTCTATGTGGCAATGTCAGACAAGATCCGCAGGATTCGCCACGGTGGGACCGAATCCCAAGGGAGCGACATACCTCAGTCGAAGGAGGGTCCTGTTCCTCCACGGAGAATTGCAATGCCAACAACTGAATGATTGATGCAAAGAATGTTGGCAGAACGACTACTAGTAGAAGGTGACAACATCAACCACCGTGACTACTCCTCACTTTCAAACACTCTTTGACCATCGATTTCTGACCGATACCGTATCGAAAGACCACAAACTGCACTAAGTCCCAGCTGGCGGAGAACCTCCACCATCCTCATGAACGTCCTGCAACAACTGCTTCAACAATCTATCATCCATCAAACAATCCTGCCCTTTCCCAGCGCGCGCTCCGACCTGTCTGGCCGCGAGGCTAAACGCTGAATACGAATCCTCGACGCGATCCAGCGCATGCTGCACGAGCACGCCAGCCGTGCGCACATCCGGGACGTACAAGCGAACTCGCGCGATGCTTACCCGCAAATCACTTGCGCACGCATTGCGGAAGGCCTCGTCGAGTACCGCAGCTTCTGTGGCTGACGCTGGTCGGCCCGTGAAGGCCCGCAGCGGTGTGCAGAGCAGAGCGGCTCCGATGCTGCGGAGATCACGGACTCACAGGCATGTTTCAGATCTTGATCGATTCCTTGTAAATAGCGTCGATACGAAAAAAAAAAAGGGAGTTCGGGAAATTTTTTAAGTAGAAGTGGATGCGTACTCGTCTCTCATCCGCGAGGTGTTCTGCGCATGCCGGCGAGAGATGTGAAGAGGGAACCAGGAAGAAGCGTTGACGTGCGCGACAGCACAGAGGATAATATGTCTGGAATCCATGATCATTGAACGTCTAGCTCCAGGGTGCACTGTTCGATGGGCTGGACTGACCTGCAACACCGTACTGATCTGCGGTTCCACCACCGACACCTACTTGAGGCTCTTCCTTCTGCGCAACGTCCAGATTCCGCGTGATCTCCTTAAGGATTAGTAGATGGCGGAAAAGAAACAGTTGTCCATCGAATCCGCTCTTTGCTCTGACCAAGCCTGCTGCACTCAGCAACGACCCATGGCACAAACTAACGGCCTTATGGGCAAGGTCATAGAAAATAGTTGGCTGTAGGTGTATTCCATATGATCAACATAAACGTTACAAGGTCATAATAGGCTTGACTGAACAAAGTCGTGTAGCTGGGAGAGCACCCACACGGTCTTGGAAAGCGCTGGGTACCATGTCTCGCGTTGGTTAAGCCCTGGGCCCTCAAACAGGCGGCTGATGCTCTACTTCTCGCGAATTTCGTATCCTGTCTGTGCTCCCTGCGCAACTGCACATACCTTTAGCAAGGATAGACAATAAAAAAGTGACACGTACCAGCAAGCTTATCTGGGTACGCCAGATCTTGGGCCATTGGAGTATGTCGGACTGTATGACAGCCTGTGCCTTGAAAAACAGCCTCGTTTGCGCATCCTGCAGTATCATCTGCAGTAGATGACGAATATGTAGTCTACCGAGGTCGTCACTCTTCTCATTCTCTTCAATTTCGTCCTCCAGCGGCTGATCGAGCACAATCAGTGCTTGAAGTACAGTGCAAACTTAGCAGAGGACAGTTAGCCGCGTTTCCAAGTGCTGGCTGTTGGCGAGTAATCCGGTCAGTTGGCATCAAAACCAAGCATAACCGGTACGTACTAGAGTTCCTGCTTCCCGGTGCTGAAAAATGCCCGGTACAAATCAAATTCCTCAGTGCAGATCTACTTCAGGTAGCTACACCCGGCGCGTGTCTATAACGCGTTCATGACATGTCGTTAGATGACTGAGGATATGAGGCGTACCAACTCCACGAGTTCCGTCCTCGTAGGGTCCAGACCGCGGATCTGCTCAGTCAGACGTGAAACCAGGAGGTTCTTTCGTGCGCCAAAGTACGCCCCGTGGCACTCCGAGAGCAGAGCTCCCAGCTCCTCAGGATGTGAGTGGGCACGGCGCTCGAATTCTCCGAGGAGAGGCGCAAGCTGGCCAGCCACGGTGGTGAAACGCGTGTAAAGAAGATGCATTTGTGCGGTGTCAGTGACATCCTTTTAACAGATCAGTGATTAGAAAAGGTGGTGATATATCCATCGCAGAGAAAGGCACCTGCTCGAAGAGTCGCCGCGAGACATCCTGGGTGAGTGCACGGAGAGATCCAACAAAATACATTTTGATGAACGTCATTGCACAGGTCATACATTGCTGGAAGCGTAGGAGATAGACTTCTGCTTCTTTGTAGTTTCTCTGGGGGTGGAGAGGGAAGATGAGCAAGTTCACACACGCTAGCAGAAAAGCGGATCGTACATGGGGTTTGAGAAACTCGATGCAGATGTCCACACGCTCAACCATTCTGTCTGGAGAACGAGCGACTCGCCAGGGTGACTGAGCAGCCGCGTCGCGTGCTCCAGTTACTGAAAGTAAGTATTCCAAGGTCATCCCGATAGCCGTTTGCAACTCCACCAGTTGATCCTGTAAACCGACGACACAACCATCAAGCTCATCTACGCGTCCGAGAGGTGTGTGTGTGTGAGGTGATACGCACCTGCTTGGCCAACAACTTTTGGCTGGCGTTCTGCAGACATTTTCCGCCGTCCTCCACGCTCTTCCGCTTATCCAACATACTCGCGACTGCTGTATCGACCTGGTCGATCCGGCTGAGAAGTCTGTCGCAAGTGTCTTGAGATTCGGAGACGCGCAAAAGATGGTGTCGGAAGTGTGCATCCTGGCTATGCGCCACTGAGCGGTCTATCAGCGCGAGCCGGTCGTAAAGTTGTTGTCGAGTCCGGACTGGCTGCTTCGGATGTAGTGCATGTGCGTGGGCAACGGTCGGTTGACATGAGCCCGGCGTGGGAGGACGGGAATCTGAACGAAGCTTGATGCGCTGTAGGGGAGTTGATAGACGGGAAGCATTGTTAGAGTCTTCTCGTGAAGGCTGTGATGGTTCTGAGTTGCAAGGGATAACCCCCAGTCAAAAATCGATTGAAGTAATTTTAAGTAATTTTAGGTAATTTGATTTATTTCAATTTTGATCAAAATTTGAGCAGACAAATAGGTTTGATTCAATCCGGATTTAAGACAATTTAAGTTATTCGAATTTATTTGAATTCCGGACCAAATGGAATTGAATTGGATCGATTTCTTTTGATTACGCGCGTTGAATCCGATCCAATTCTATTGAATTGAATTGAACAGTCATTTTGAATTAGATTGAATCGAATTGAATAGATATTTTGATTTTGATTGAATCGAATTGATTTTGTTTTATTTACAATACAACGTATTTAATTTTGATCAATCTCATTCAATTTTAATATAGCTCGATTGAATCGCGATCAAGAGATACCTTGTCCCGGCCCGCCCCCCCGCTTGAGCGCATCTAAAGTAGCAAGTCGAGAAACAGTGAACGCGTGCGAGTGCTGTGAGCGTGTCATGAGTGCAATAGAATGAGAATAACTTGTAGTGTACATACCATTGTTATTTCTTGCCTTTCTTGCCTTTCTTGTCCTTTTTCGCGTCTTGTTCCATTTGTTTGTACCGCTTCGATATGTTTGTTAAGAGATTGGACGAGCAATAATGATATTAGTACCCACTGTAATTGTCTCTGGTTCTAGTGTGTCCCATACAATAGAGAAGTCTTCCCGCGTGATATTGGGGTGTTCTTTGAGATAGTCTATCGCGAATAAATTCCTGGAGGCGAGGTTAGATAGATTTTATTAAATTAGATGGACCTACTTACCGTGCTGATAAGGAATTGTTCGCGCGCATTGGAATCTGCCTCTTTGATGAAGTCGGGTGGACGTTAGGCTCGACATTGGCTTCAGCTGGTTGTGAAATCGGTACTGATGGTGTATTAACTTGCGCGTCTGGTATTATTTGAGTCACTGAGCCATCCTTGTCAGTGTGAATGTAGTTGTGCGTTGAATTACATCGCACCTTCCGAGATGGTGACCAAAACAGGGTCAATCTGCGTCACCTCATCGGGCATCTGAGACGGAATCATTGGGGTGGGGGGGCTTATTTCTGGCGTGTATTGCACGAGTACGCATGAGTGCCAACGTTGAGGCTGTTGAGGAATAGCTTATGAGACCACATACCTACTGTCTCTGTCACGGAAGCTGGCCCAGGTTGGTTGGAAGCGGCTTGACTGAGTAAGGGCAAGACGGGGGGGGAGATCGTCGAGATAGGTCGTGTGACCGGTATGCTGATCAAGCCGTGTAAGTAGATCGACATCGAGTGCAATAAGACACCTACAATGGTCTAGGGATCCTAATCTTCTGTGGAACTGAAGTGTCAATGTGTGAGCGTCGTGTAGAGTAGCGACATACTACGGGCTCTTGTCTTGTGTTATTGGGGGGAACCTCAGCCCTGCTTGTGTTCGGTATCTGAATCGGGGCTCTCTGGTCGATAGAGGCCGCAGTAGGCGAAGGGGGGGGATCTATGTGTATGGTATAAAGGTACGCGTACACTTTCTGTCAGAGAAGGGGGGCGCGCACGCACTGGGGAGATGAGCAATAGAGCTCTCATCGGTCTCTGTGTCGCATAGATCATTCCACATAGATGTATAAGGACGCAATGATGCAATGATGACTCGCCTTTGGCTCTTTTATTTGATCCTTCGAGATCCATGGCATCAGAGTGCCTCTTTGCGGGTACAGTCCCCTTCTCCCGCAATTCACTTTGCTCAGATTTGATGGGCTCCGTTAAATTTGCATGCTTCTTGTACCAGTGCGAAAAGTCAGTAGTACAAACCTTCCTTGCTTTCCAGTTCCCGTGACATAGCTGCAGCGACGGGTGTTTTGACTCGATCTCGGCATAGAATTGCTCCTGGACATCTGGGTGTACTTGTTTCCACGGGCATGCAAGTTTCCCCTGGTCGTAGAGGACTCGCCACAACCGTTTACTGGACTTGCGAATCTCCTTTAGCTCGTCTGTGTTTATTACCTCGCCTGCCTCGTCTTGGAGGAACCAAAACGAAACATTCTCGCCTTCTTCAAGACGCCCCCGTCCACGTTGTCCCTTGTGTTCGCCACTCTTTTCTCGTCGCGTTTGCTCTGCTGTGTATGTCTCAAAACGCCAATAAGTGATATTCGGGTAGTCTTCCTGGCGCTTTGTTGGAGGCATGGGCTTTTGGACATTGCTGGAAGCGCTAGCAGGTTGATTGGGGTGCACCGCATGTGTTGATCCACCCCCTTGGCGTAGTGCATCAATGAGACTATCGTATGTCTTCCTAGATAATATAGTAATATTAATTGCGCAGATGGGTAGGGAGCGTTGGTACGTACTGGAGTGTATTTGCCCGCACCTTGCTCTCTTTATAAAGTCCCAAGAGGTGGATATATGCTGGGTTCCGAGTTCGCATAAGTGCTCTGTGACTGGCACGCAGGAGATTCGGATTCTGTGCGCTGAGCACTATTGGACTCCCCTATGCACGTGCAAAGTGGCACTTGTTAGTGAATGCGCCGCATATACGCATGCATACCAGCGCATGTAAATCTTCTGTGTCGTCTACGGACGATGTATACCCAAGAGAACTATTTGATCTGTACGAGATAGGGCTGAGCGCATTCTGCGAGGAAGGGTCTTGATATGTAGAGGGATTCATATGAATATGAGGGCGTCTGTCTGGGCCTGCAAGAGTGTATGTGCGTAAAATTGGGGATGCAAAACCTTGGGGTATCCGCATATATGCACACATGAATTCCATTGACAAAAGTGGAAATACTGGCCATGTAGGTGCGAATTCAATGGGATTCAATCATATTCAATTCGCGCAGAAACGACTTATATATTGAAATGTATTGAGAACATAGAGCGAATGGATTGACGGGTGATTGTATCTACCACCGATATGACATACATCTACAGTGCGTGAGCGTTTTGGGCCTTTATTGCGATTCATTTGCGTATAGACTCCCTGGAGTGCACGGAAATAAGTATCGGTATATAATGTAGCGATGATCTTACCTATCTCAGAGCCAGGGAGAATCTCCTCCATCTTATTTGCCACCCGCTCCATCGTTTCCCTTGCAGAATCTTCTTGTGCGTCCTTTATGATCTGCGCCAAACTGTGGCCGTATATGACGATCTGATTCGGATCTATCGGACCGGGGAATGGCGATTCAGTAGATTTGTCGAGATCAATGGGACCAGTGTGTGTTGAGCGCAATGTGCAAGGAATTGTGTGTGAGAGATTGCATGTGCACGGCACACAGGGAATCGAGTGCACACTTGGCGAGGTGTGGGCCATGCACAAGGCGCAGGGGATTGGGTGATAAGGCCGATAAGGGTGGGGGATGTGCATCAAATGCGACGCGTTGGGATGGCCGTATAGAGGGTAAGGACGGTGTACTCTGCGCTGTGTGCCGTATCTAATGGGCTCCGTCTGTACTCCCTGTGTTTTGTGCGATGGGCTGCACCTGGGACTGTCTGTCTGCACGGCGGCCACGGTCTTCACCGTGCGGGGCGGAATTGGCATAGGGAATGGCGTAAGGACTTGCGTCTCAGATATGTCTATGACTTCAGAAGCTGGTTGTGCATGCCCGCTACCACCCACAAAGTTGGAAGATGCTGTGAGGGGGTCTTCGAGATGGAAACGAGCATGAGCTCATCGGGGGGGCAACCTTATGGCTGGCATTAGTGTATCAGCCCAGCTGACTGTCTGGGATATTCCCCGAAATGAGCAGGTACGATGAGAGTGAATGTATGCGCGAGTGTAACTGTAGCACAAGTAGTCGTTGAATTGATTGTGTGCACTTAGATATATGCGCATATATTCGTGCATACATATTCTACGCAGAATTCTTTCGAGTGATCGCACGTGCACACAAAGATCTTAGATTCTTGCCAAAGTCGCGATGCAATTAAGACGATTCATTAATAACATTCAGTGCACATTTCAATTACAATGCGGCTACAATATCATCGTTATCTTGTCCCATTATGAGTGCATCTAAGCCAGGTTTTTCCACCACGAAATATCGTGAACATGTACCTACTTCGCTTGGCTTCAGAGGAATCATGGCCACCACAGATACGATCGCTTCGACTTTGATAACGCGGAGATTTCTCATGCCATGATACATGCAAGCATACAGGGTTCCAAGTGAGTCGCGAAGCAATTGTTCCTCCGGTTCAGACCACAAAGATACAAGTGCGTAGGCTTGCAAGTGTGTGCGTATAATGTGATCGCTTTGAAAATAAAACTGAATCTCGGCGAATCTGGAGGTTCCATCTAAATTAATCTAAGTGCACCGCCAATGAGGTCGTCGAGGTCACGTCGCATGATGTGCGCTTCACCTTAACATTGCGTGAGCACCGCCCTGTCTCAGATTCGGGTGTTTTCGGTCTATCCCCTTCTTTCCAAATGGCGCGAGCCACCTGGAGGTTCGGTAGGCGAAGTCTAGCCCACCGAATACACAATGGTTTCCAGTCGCTAGCGAGAGGGCCGATCTCTGAGAGCATGAAATCGCGGAATGCCATGGCATATTCATCCTTGAGTAGATGAGGCTTGTTGTCAGTTGCCGTGAGAAGAACAAATCCCCCCTCTAGAGAGACAGAACCACGAGGCAAACGTCCTTTATCGGGATCAAAGTCTGGAATCATAGCTTTGAGGGCGTTCATCTGACTGCGCCTCAAGCCGCGGTTCGCAAGATTGGCAAAGGGGTGTAACGGTTGTTTTACCTCCTCTCCAAGACTGCCAATTGTTCGCTCGAGAGTCCATTGCTGGATATAAACGCCAGGTCCGATGCGCATAGCCTCTAATGCTAAGTGGATCATTGCGTGCACACTCTGGCGCACAAAATGCAACCTAGTGGGGAGTCGACAGTAGTATAGCGTTTCGAATTCCTCAACAAACTGGAGCAGGAGCGCATGAGCGAGAGTAAGCTGAGCTGTCTTGATGCGTCGCTGATGAACGATCCGCACACCCTGCACGAGTTTGCAAAAGTGACGCCAGTACACATTGGGCAGTACATCCAAGAAAAGTCCGGGTCCGAATCCGAAAAGGTATAACAGGAACTCCATGCTTTGTACCCGCTCGAGATTTTCTCGGCAGGATTGCGGGGAGATCGATCAAAAGATCCGGGGAGATACTGCCTACACAGGGCAACTTCACGGCCGTGTTTTCGCCAGGTATCACCGGTGAGGCACATCCAAGGCCACTCAGATCGTGAATCGCCCCTGTCACAGTCAATAGTGCCGCGCCAAAGCCCAAGCAGGAGATCAGGAAGATTAAGAGAGATCAGGTGCATTATGTCGATCGCGAAGCATGAGGGGGAGCCAGTGAACGACGAGGAGAGAGCCCACTGAAGATGCTTGGCTTGCATATGCCTGTCTCTCTGCGCTCCTGTTTGTAGTGCGTGTCATTTCCGACTCAGCAGTAATCTACGCAAGCCTTGATCATACAAAGCAGCAGAGGGTTCTGGTAGCCGATAGACGTCGATATCGTCATGATCACAGCCTGAGACCGAGTAATCCAGGGGCTTGAGCATGACGGGATAGTAATGCGATCCATTTTCCTTATGTCGACCCCTGAGACCGCAGTAAAGACGGCACCCAAAAGCGCCATGATGTCCGACTTGTCCATTTAGTTGAGAGAGACCTGGACCGTCGGCCATGCCCAGATAGAAGTACGGAACGATGTGAACACGCGATCTAGCTCAGCGTCCCAGATTCGGAAGCCATCTCGTTGAAGAGCAGCGAGATGGTGCAGTCCGGGGAATAAGAACGAATCCAGATTCTTTGGTTTCTGCGGACCCGGTATAAACCCCCCTGGAAGCACATACTTCTTCTTGTATCGCATATCCGGGGGAAGATCGAGCAAGATCCATATGTAAATCCAAAATCCGACTGTTTGTGCTCATACAGTTGTGCGCCGTCAACAGATAACATCAATACTGTGTCATCTGGCTTGATGTCCTCATTGCAGACGGCCTCCAGAAATGCATGCGCGCCATATACATCATCGTACTCGTCGATGGGCAAATCTTGGGACAATCTCTCTAGGAGGGGTTTCATTGCGCGCCTACGATGGCCCATGTTGTGAGCACCTTGCCTACTGCGCCATTGCGCCTGGATTTGAGGGCCAATAGGGATAGTAAGCGACTGCTTTCTTGGGCGCATACCAGGATTGCGCCCTCGTGTGTTCGGCTCATAGCGTGCGACCCCGCACTCAGGACAGACTGTCATTTCAGAGAATGGACCGGTGAATGCGACACAAGAGTTGTCGCACATATCAGTCATAATTGCCGGGATTCCTGTGATATCCTTCAGGCGTTGTTTCACCTGTGCATACGACAAATCTGCTATGTCCGGAGAACGTCGCTTAAATGCGGCCATTGAATTCCTGTACATTTCTTCGGAGCCATTCGTAACCACGAGAAACATATCCAGGCATAGCCGCAAGTCCTTATCGGATAGATCCACTTCAGATGTAATCGGAAAACGAAGTCGCTGGAGGACATCTTCCGGCAATGAATCCCGGCTCAATGTTGCTTCGCTTAGCGCATAGACGAAGGACACTGCAGTCTGAAGTGACGCAACTGTGGGGAATCTAGAGAGGACTGAACCAGGACCAGAATCGTTGAACTGCCCAGGGACGTCATCGGGGACAGCATCCCTGCCCACTGGCATGGGAGAGGCGTAAACGTCACTGTCGACGTCGCCCACAGTAGGATCGCCATGCACAGGGATAATGGAATCAGGACCATCATCGTCCGAGTCATTGCTGATATTCAGAGGGGCATCATCTGGGTCACCATCGCTTAGATCCTGTGACTATGAGCCGATTGTATGCTCCGTCAGATAGATCGACGTCGCATTCACTTATTTCATACCGCATTTCCTGGAAGAGAACGCCCCAACCGGCCAGTATTCGCCCCTGGAGACTGTGCTGCGCTTGGTTCTCCTTCCACAGATGCGGGGATGGGAAGTGCTACGACGGGCCTTTGTTTCGCTCTCAATTGGCGTACTTCGAATATAAACAAAAAGAATGACAAAATAAAGATGATATTGCGCCTACCCCGCATGGAGCCTCCTATAGATGGCAGCCGCGTTGAGTGTCCAGATAACCCAGACATGCGATTGAGGTAATCTTCGCGATAATCAGCGTCTCTATAAGGCTGGTGCCTATTAAAAGTCGATAAAGAAACGATCTTTTTTCGTTTACAGAATCTTGAGCAGGCACAGTAGTGTTCTTTTCTCTTTGTACTTGATGTAGACATGTAAACAGCGATGTAGAAGACGTGCAAAGCAGTGTACATGTATTCACTTGTATCGGTAGCCATGTGATTCTATGTATTGGCCATGTGATCGGACAGAGATCAGTCGAAAATGAGTAATATATTTACGCCAGCGTTTCCGCGCATTCAAGAATCTCAGTGCACAGTGGGGATACGTCGTATTCAATTTTAATCAAGTGATTTAGATCGAAAAATAAATCTCGCGTAATCCGATCGATATTATTCAAGCGTGATCAAATGCGATCGAATCAATCCTATCCGGATCAATCCGAATCAATTTACTTAAATCAATATTCAAATCTTATCAATTGTCTTGAATTAACTTGAATTGAATTCAAATCTGATCAATCCGAATCAATTTAATTAAATTAAATACAATCCGAATCAATCCGAATCAAGTTACTTCAATCGATTTTTGACTGGGTCTCAACTCCCGACAGCTGAATTTGCGTTTCTTTCGGCCTGTCACACAGCTGAGCTGACAGAGAAAAGCATACCTGGCGAGGCACTGCACCTTACAGCGGCAATGCAATATTGCGGGTTCCGAAGTGTTGTTGGGACGATGTGGGCGATGGCAGATCAAGACGGACAATATCTAGCTGAAGATTTCTACAAGTCAATACTGTCGAGCGATGAACCAGGTGTACCTTATTACGAGAGATCGGCGAGGGCGCTTCGGGATGCTGTGAAGAAGCTGCGGTCCAAAAAAGCTTCTTTGGAGCGATGGGTGAATTATGTGCACTATGGGGCATGATTAGTGGGATTGCTACAATGTCTGTGAGTTGTTGGGTTTTGTCTGACGTATGAATATTGAACTGAGTTATTAGGGTTAGCGTAATCACTGCCAATTCGCGTTCGACTCATTTCATTTGCCTTGTTTTCAAAGTTGCCGTTTCCTCATCCACGTTCTCTCCACCATCCTCCGGATTCCAGTAATGACAGTGGACCACTGATGTAACATCAAGCCATACCCGTTTCCTGCGATGCCACCTCGGCTATGACCTCGGGATTGACTCTACCACGATGTTGTGCCGTCTCATGCCACCTATATTATCTCCGATTACCTGAACTACGCTCCGTGTATTCTATTTACGTTTCTGATTCAGCTTGCCTCATATCGCCTTCTGTCTCTAGATGTGTGATCTCGTGCCATTTATGTCGTCGTTCCCGCTGAACCGTTTCGGGCAGCGTGCTGTGTCCCTCACTACACAGAAATCTTATTTTTTTAGTTTCTTGGTTCTGTATCTTGGTCTTTATTATTGCTTTTACATCGTAATATCATACGGTTTATACCACAACATTCCTGTGTGGGCTCTCCGAGTCTGTACCCCCTTGTAAGTTATTATCACTTTACAAGTGCTTGAGTGGCTGTGCCGCTAATTCAGGACAAATAGGGAATATTAGTAAGCAGGCCCCTCTGTGTCAAGTTGCCCCCAACGTTTCTCTCCTTTGTTCGAAATACCCACCAAGTCTGTGATAGATGCCAGGAACATTGAACGTTGAAAAGATGCAGAATAATGTGCACGCTTCTGCTGCAACCGGTCTGGACAACCATTGCATCGCGACCTTGTTCGACTTGGGATTCATCACACTGGCAGGTGGGAAGGCCGTGAGAAATGGGCAATGAGTTAGGCATCTCGTCCCTGGGCAAGTGAGAGGGAAGAAAGGACAAGTTATCATCGCCGTTGCCATCAACGGCATACACACACATGCATCACAGCCGTCCGCAGGAACCGCGGTATCGACGACCTCACCGTGTCCACTACCTCCCTCGTCGATCTCTTCCAACGGACTCCCGACACCGATCACGTCCGGAACGTCCACTCCCTGCTTCCCTCAACAGCAGCCAGGAGCAGCCGCTACAGCCACTACGCTCACCGCTCCAGCTCTCGGGCCCGCACCTGCTACGTCATCCGCGGCCGCCACCGCTACACCCGCTTTGCGCGGGTGGGACACCCTAGAGCATGCATGTTGACGCAATTGGCCCATTCCTGCCTCCTTTTGGAACTAGCCCCGGTCCTGGAGGCACTCCTGGCGCGACGGTCGAGTATTTGAGGGATTTGGTACAGAAGCGCATCATCACGCTGACTTATATGCGGAACGTACATGATGGGTGCGTATTCGATCTTCCTCCTTTCTTTTATTTTTTTGTGCTGAATTCTGTTGTCTCACATAGGGCGGTGGTGGGCTGTGGTAGGCGAAGTCATTGGTTTGATACGATCATAGTGTCGCGCGTGGAACGAACTCGATCGGGTGTTCAATAATACAGCGATGAAGAAGAGGTGCGTTCGTCCTCAGCTCCTTTTTTTGATCTGAAGGGTTGTACTGATGTGAACTGATAGCTGGCCCTGCGTGCCCCTCGCATAGAACCCATCGTTTTTCTGTCCTCGCCATGTCACTATCATCGCTCTTCGATGTCTCACAACCAACAGACTGTTTGCGCTCGGCGCTTAACATGCTCACAGAGTACGAGCAGGCCAAGGGAAGAAAACGACCGGCCAAAGATGGTATCCCCCGTCTTTTCTCTTCGGCATCTGACAAATCGTTTAATCACCGCTTGTGCATTGTGCATCGTCAGCGCCTCCGGAAACGTCAACAAAAACGGCATATGGGCGTAGGAGATTATACCCTGGATATGTCTGACACCTCGGATACCTATCTCACCATTCAGCACATGGTACGTACCTGTCCGCTCCTCGCCGAGCCACCACGGGGCTGACTGAACCACAAAATCAACTTGCAGCCCTTCCCGCTAGACTATACCCAGAATCTGCTCTCGCTTCTGGACATCCTCTCCGCATTCTACGCCAAGCTCGCCAAACTCCTCGGGCCCTCGCCTGCGCCACAACTCATACTCGGTCTCTCGCATCCCCACCCAGGCGTTTCTTACCTCTTCCATAATCAGACGTCGGCAGACGAGTCACTCTGGAGCGTCGCCCTCGGTTCGACACCACTCGGCGGCACCGCGGGCCCAGTTGGTCACCCAGGTCCGTTGAACAGTCCCCCGCCGAGCTGGACGCCGGCGCTCGGCGAGCATGTGCTCAAAGTGGATGGAAAGTTCAAGGTGCGTTCCCCCTTTCGTTTTACGCGCGGATAGATACCCAAGATGTGCTGATATGGCAATTGGGTGAACTTTGGAACTACCCTTGCGCACGCAGAACATTATTTCTGTGCTCCTCAAGGATCTTGACGTGTTTGCACGTAACAGCAACAAAGACGAGCTCGCGTCGCTCGACTCGCTCTTGCGTAATGTCGGTGGGTGGAGCGTCCCTGTGGGCAATGGCGACGAAGGACGGGCGACGTATGAATTTGATCCGGAGCAGTAGTAATGCCCTGTCCTTTTTGGTGCGCAGTATTGGTTTTTTTTATTTTTATTTTTTTTCATTTTTTTTTTGGTTCGTACCTTCAAACATAGAGTTTGCTATGGAGATGGTGTATTCCTGAGTGTTCGTTGACTCTTATTACTCCTTCCGGTTCATTGTCCTGTTCTATACTAAAATGTACCTCGACTTCATGATACACTTTTTGTTTGGAAGATAGTCCTGGGAGAAGGTGCTTATGTCACCTTGCGCGGTGTGATAAACTTCCGCGGCACCCTTTCACACGGGGCGTTATTAATAATAACTTGATACAGGACACGAGGGCGATGATACAACAGTAAAAACAAAGTCAAAAGACTAATACATGAATCCTCAGACGGGTAGTACCTTCCAGAGATACGGTGACCATCTAAATAAATAAACAATGAACATCTACTAACGTCACGAATGTAAAGGTAGGTGAATACAGTGGGTGAGATTCGATGGGAGGGAGGACGGGAAGGGAGGGGAGGGGAGGGATTTTTAGCGTCTCTGAGCACCTCGGTACTCAGTCGTGAGAGGCTGACGGTATGTGGTATTCCTTATTATGGGCCTTTAACTTATCAGGACGACCCAAAGGCCACGTAAACCATGGGCACTCCGGACAGGTTCTCGGCGGCATGTGTTTGTCTTTAAAGTGACGGCTCTGGGCCTTCTTCTGGGTGAAGCTGGCTTGACATCCAGGTTCGCTGCACATGCACCGTCCTGGCCCTTGGAGATCCTGGCCCTCCGCAGCAGCGGGTACATTCAACGCAATGGGAGAAGCGACCGCTGTGCCTTGGCCGGATGTTGCCGACGTCCCGCTCGAAATAGACAGCACGGGACCACCCACTGACACTGGCAACGTCGGTCCTGGGATGGGCGTCCCAAAAGAGGCGGCATCGGCAGTCGAATATGACGGTGTGATGGTGTGAGTACTCGGGGGTGCTGAATGTCGTTGGTAAGGGAGAAATGATTCCCCCAACGCATTTGCCAAGGTCGAATACGAATTCCTTTGGTCAAACTAAACAGTCATTCATTAACCTCCATCAATGATCAAAGGTTACGTAACAGCAAAGCTTACCCGTACTTCGGTATGAATGCTACGAAATGGATGGTGAGGTGTTGGAATGTGCTCAGAAGTCACGGGAGGCGTATCTCGGAGAGGGGGCATGACTGGGTTAAAAGAATTCATTCTCTCGCCAGACTCGGAGGGGTGCTCTAGAAAGTCTATCATTGGGAGTTATTATAGGCTGACAGACTCTGCATTTAACATCGGTGGCCAGGTGTTTGCCATGAGGAAAAAACAAACACGAGAAAGTCACATTCAAGTCACAAGTCATCAGCAAACCTGCACTAAACTTTTTTGGGCTTGCTCAAGCTTGAGCAAGCAAAAAAGGACACAAAATAGCAAAAGTTCAAAAGTAACCTAGAATTACCCCAAAAGTTGTTTCTGCTGTATTTTCAAAAGTAAAAAAAGGGGAAAATACAGTGATTTTACAGGCATTCTGTGGCACAAATTCAAGTTTGCTGATGAAGAACATGAGTGAAGCATTGGGTGGAGGTCTTTTCATGAAACTATGATGGTCAAGGAGAACTACGAGAATCAGATGCGCCAGCGGACAACCCAAAGTTTGGCACGGTGCCGTCAGATCTCCGTGGTGCCAGATTTACCAAATATCATAACTTAATTTGATGGAGAAGCAGATTTTAAGTTATCGGCTAACGAGCAGGTGTTGAAGCAGCCCCAGGAGTGTGCCTGTTCGAACACCTCTTAGGACCGATCGCAACGGCAGCAGGGCTATGACAGATGGTTCAGGAGTCAAGGCCACATAATATGACGACTTACTATACTGTACACTCCGACCCATATTGACATGGCCGGGGGTATTACATCGCACTCAGCAATCTGTACAGGTTCACTCACTGTCTCACGCCATCGTAGCCCAAAGGGGATAGCGAAAAAGCAGCTGGACCGCATTTGACTGCGGGCGAGGAGATGAGGGGTGGAAAAGGTTTATCACCAGTTTAACGGACCTTGATTTATCAAACATGGCACGGGTGGCACAGGCTGACATGGGAAGCATATCATCACCTTTGAAGACACGTGGTAATGGAGCATCGATACTTCTCATAGCTGAGCTTTTTTTTAGAAAATCATTGGTTGGGAGAGGCAAACTGGACAAAAAAAAATCGAAGCGGAGAAATGAGTTTAAATTCTTGAGTTTGCTGATGAACTGTGGGAGGGTTTGAGCCCCGACGATGACTAGCTCTCTGGGACATGAAAGCTACCAAAAACCACTTCGCCCTCCGTTCGCCCTACTTCGGTGCTATGAACGATGTTAGAGATACACAGAAAGATCAGGTAAATATATACACAAACTGAACGACAAGTGATCTCGTGTGTATAAGGTGTCATATGCGGTGGGAGCCTCTTCCTTTGCACAATAGAGGATATTGAATCGTATACGATCACGATTCGAGCAACCATGCAATGTAGCGAAAACCTGCAGACGAATCTACAGGCATCAACCCATGCGAAGTAAGCATAACCGCATAGGGTACTGTGCGCAAGGGGGGACATCACGAAATGGAACATCCACGACCACGCTGCGCCACGGGGTGGAATGACTGATACATTTTGTTGGCAGGACTCAGGAGTGCAGGACGTCGATAACTTTGGCACTATAGAAAAAAAAGTAAAGTCAAAGGAGCCGCATGAACACGATCTTGTGAAGAGAAATGAGACACTCATGTAACCAAGAGTCTGTAATCCTGAAAGGAACGTGGAAGTAGGAATCAATTGTTGTCCATAGTGTGCTTGGCATCACGGGGCCGAACACCCTGAAATGTGAAAGAGGAAATGGGTCCTTTTGGTCATTCCAGGGTTAAATGATACACGAGGACGCCTCATGCTTCTGCCGTGCCATTGGCACCACATCAAGGTTTGGCGCTGCATTCGCAAAGCCTTCAAGTTCTCTCCATCCCCCCGGCCCTTGGCACCTTTTCGTTTCCGTAGTATTTCATATTGTACTGCATCGTCCAGTCTTTTGTCGTGACGATGCGTAAACGAGGGCATCGGTCAAGGAATGCGGACTATGGCAGGAAAGTTGACAAATTGGGAGGGTAGATGAGATCAATGAGAGCTAATCCTCTTCCTGAGGTGTTCCGCATATGAAAAAAAAAGAAAAAAGAGGGGGAAACATACCTTAGGACCGCAGATCCAAGGCCTATGCCGAGTGGGGACACACAATTTCGACGTCGTGGGTACTAGTAGAGGACAAATAAGTATGCACTCTGTGACACAAGCAAGGTCGATGTCAACATGGTCGGCATTTCTAGTGGGGAACACCAGCAAGAAATGATGGTAAATTGGCGGTTGAAACCTGTGGTTGACATCTCCAACAGTAAATCGTTGAATCTTGCACCGCACCCAGACATTATCTTTGCAGGTGGGTGGGTTTGGTGTTACGGTCTGGAAGAGTGGTCCTGAATGGGGACGACTTGACCACAGGACAGCCATGCAGGGAAAATCTCGCCTTGATAATTTCTCTGGCTTATAGTTACATTAAACGGGGGTGGGAGTCTACATCGCGACGTCCCCGAAGTTCAAGTTGAACCCTAGCGAGCGCTGGATTTTGGGGTGGTAGGCACCGACTCCCCTATTATGGAAGACCCGCCTCGACGTCGGGCCTGCAATACGTACAGCACTTTTTCTCAACGACCCACTCTTGGTCCGTTCCCCTATATTCAAACGCCTCTCAGCACGAATCTTCTAATTTCTAATTTTAGACTGGCGCACCCTTCTTCTGGCACATTTTCGGCACCCTCCGCTGCGCATCCCGACATCCATCAAATTGGGGCGTGCTGAGGCCAATCCTACAAGGTGTGTTTACGGAAGGCATCACTGTCCTGCCAAGCCTGGGAATTCGGTGGCGCCACCCATCATTGTGAGATCGATGGAACATTTCTTTGAGGGGCTGGGGCTCGATTAGGATTCCCCGCGCGTACCGGTGCCCACGCTTCACCTAACGTGTAGGTGGGATACATTTTTGCATTTGTGCGTGATTCGCTGACGAGAGCGATAAGCTAATCTACAAAAACGAATGATCTCTCTTTGGAGAGGAGGCAGGAAAAGGTGCTATATGGTGCCCCCTCACCTGGGTTGGCATTCCTTTGGATGATTGATGTGGCGGTAAAGAGCGAAACCTGAGCGCGGCCACTATACAGTACAGTTATCCCTTGCATAGTATCCCACGGGAATGTTCGCGGCAGTTCGCTGGTGAGTTTGAAACTATTTCCCCCACATGATCTATGGCCAGCTACAATCCACTTGCCCAGGCCCAACTCCACGTATAGTAGAAACTGACACATAAAATCATAACAGTGACGGTTATGGTTAATTCCATATAGTCTTATCGATAGACTTGTGAGGAACACACGTGGTTCGTCCGTAAATGCAGGGTCAGACCTCAGGCCTCAGGCTCAGTCCGCAATCTCTGACCTTTTAGAATGTGCCTTTGTGTACCACCATTACCCCAATAACATGCCACGCTCTAGTAGCGTGGAATACACATGGAAGAGGTGTGTTTTCGTACAATTACCGGGGAGTTGGCAGGTTGGGGATCTGGGATCGCGAAACGACGCCCTGGCGGCAGTGTTAACTTCAAAAAAAAAAGAATAGATCGTGAATTCATTTCCTCTCTTGGTTGCGACGCGTTCTGCACTCATTCTTCCATTGCATCAATGGTCTCGCAACTTTCCGTCAATTTTTCATGATGAGAGTTGTGGATGAAATGAGCGTTTACTCCAAACAACGTCCGACGCAATAGGGATGGTACGAAATTTCTCTTCTGATGATTTTCTCGACTCAAACTTGAAGCTTGAAGCCTTGTGGCTGCACTTCGCTCCACTTATACCTACTAGTAGCCCCCTACTCCTCCTGGGCGCGGAGACATCTCGATGCTTGAGATAAGTATATACCAATGTTGAATGTCACTGTAGTGGTGCAAGCGTTACACCTCACATTAACATTAACTAAACGGAAAATTTGTAATAACTCTTCTTTTCGACCACGCCTGATCTTGCATGCATCACACGTGCAAATTATAAAACCATACAGTCTAAGGGGGAAGGAGAGATCTTTTTCTCGTGCCACACTCGGTTTATGGCAGTGCAATTGATTGTGGACCAATAGTGTCCCCATGTGGCATTTCACACTTATATTGAGTTATCAGAATCCTAAAATAAATATATGAGTTATTGATTTATTGAGGTGTGGCTTAGGCCGGGTATGGCTAACTCTCAGTTCTAACCCTCGGTGTTCCAGCGTACTTGCACATAAACTGTAGAGCCACGTGATCTAAGCCACAAATGAGCCGAGCCGAGCCGAGCCAGTGGCTCAGCCATTGGTTTTACGATACTGTTCAAGCTCGCTTTGAATTTACCAATTGTAGACAAGTCCACCCTGTCAAGCTGTTCCTAGGCATGTCACCAATAGGCCACTCTTCTGCGACACTCTGCTGCACGTTTGCAGTCGCACCTCCTTATTGCACGTCAAAACCATGCAAACCACGCAATGTGCCAGTGATCTCCGCACTTCTGTGCATGTCGACATCCACCAAGTTGGGTGCGGTGAAACCTAGTCATCTTTGTAGATGTGCTTACGAAGGCGTTGGACGTTTCCTGCTCTACCCTATCATCCCTAGGAACGAGGTGGCGCCCGCCGCCCGCTCCCCATCATAAAAGTCGATGGAACATTTCTTGAAGAGCTCGATTGGGGCAGAAGGCACACCCCACGCGGGTATCTGCGCAGCGCTCATGCTCGAAGGACCGAGTTCACCGCAGGGGGTTATTCTGTGAAAACCTCTCTTGTTTCAAGAGGGATACAATTCCGAGATGGCCCTCTTCTCCTTTACGATATTTACGTGTTAGGGACTGGACCATTCGGGCTTCGACATCCTATTGTCCTGCTACTTGTTGTGAACTTTGCCAATGTCTTTCCGCCCAGATACCCTGTATTTTGCTTTCGTGTGAGGTGGTGCGCCGACGAGAGCGATAAGTTAATGAAAAAGTGTGATTTGGAGAGGAGGCGCTGTGAATAGCTAGCTATTCGCTCATGCTATAAATGTGCCTCCACCGTGACAGCATCTTCATACGCGAGTAGTTTGTATGATTGATGTATGGGTAGAGTGCGGTAAAAAAAAGGGAATCCTAAGCGGGCTGAGCTGGGCCACCGATGAATTAATGGCTACTGTCTCTACATCCTTCGGCGGGAATAGAGAGTTCGAATTATTGACTTTTATCCTCTGCACGATTCGCTATAGAACGTCGATAGTACAAAGTAACCGAATCCATAATGTATTATCCACCCTACTATTTGGGCCTCCATTGGCACGTATTGGAGAACCTGATACACTGCCAGAAGAGCCATAACAGTGATAGTTACGGTCAATTCCACATATTGTGAGAACAACTTGAAGTGTGCTATTGTTCGGACTCGCCTTTCGAAACATCACGGTCCCTTTGTGGACAATCGTTACAGTAATCGCAGCTAAGAGGATGAACAAACGCACAAGCATCTACTCCTTCTATATCTGATCTCTCACTTTACCTTCCGTGAGTCGGTACTTGTATTGTAGATTACGTCTTGTTGCATGTTTGCAGGGACAATATAAACACCAATTCAAAAAAAAAAAAAAAAAACGCACAAGCATCGCCGTCACTCTCGGCTAGTGGCGCCGGGAGAGTCCGGGATTCGATGGTCATCGGAATGGGGACGCGCGTTCTGATCTCTTCCTGACGAAGTTCCGGGGCCTTGCGCACTTCAAATTCGCCAGCTGCTGCTGAACGCGCTGAACAGTGGTAATTCTGCCTCACCCCGAAGCTTTCCTCTGCTCTCCACTTGAAAAAGATACCTCCGATAACATAACTTTTACTTGCAATTGCGCTTTATTATTGGCACGACCGATGCATGTATTTGGTTGAACTGCCCCACCACATGTTGACATCTCCTGGACAAGGGCCCCCAAATTTCCTTCAAGTTGGTTTTACCCCGTCTTTGGGCCACGTCACGTTTCCATCCCCTCCTCGCACATGGGAATGTGTAGATATCGGGAAATGCGTACATGGACTTGCTCAGTGTGGTTTGCACACATAGGAGTTTGCCCTAGTAGCCCTGCCAGCTAAAATCGGGAGAACGGCGCTTAGCGCTGGCAAATGACAGCCACGTGGCTCATCTTGGAGGCGATGTTATCGATCGATGCCGAAGTCGTGCTTTATGATTTGCATGAACACACCAGGAATGTAAGTCTCGGATTAAATTTCGGACTTTCTTCACTTATAAATATAGCCTGAGATAATCTTATTTTCATTTTACAGTCTCTGTTCTAGAGATCGAGAGCATCATTTGTCGTGCCTCTATTTCATCCTTGGCGCGCCAATTGTCTCGAATACCTGACATCCTGGGGATTCAAGCACTACAGAGTGTCTAATTCGCGCGAACAGCTGGAAACATCGATAAATCACGTCTTGTGATGCGAGGATTCGCGTTTCATATTTCCATTCCTTGCAACTCATTCGATCGTTCATTACGAGCAATCATGAATTCCATTTCCGATCTCCCCGAAGACATTCAGAGTCGCTTCCACAACGAAGCTTTCATGTCGATATATCAAATTTCAGAAGACAGAATATTTGGAGGAAGCGATTTCCCATATGAGGACATACTTTGGCGAGACTTGTCCGCAACGCCCCTTTTTATCACGTCTCTAGCCAACAAGTGGGTCAACTCATTATCGACCTTTCATCATTGCCATACCTATCTGCTTCTCCTGCCGATCCAAATTCTTCGATATCCTTCGATCAGTGATTGCAGCACCTTCGAGCACTTTACATCATGAAGAATATCACCGATAGAGCCGAGATCGAAGAGGCGATCAGGTACTGTCAACTGCTGCTCGTTCCACTTCTCCGTAATCCAAGTCCCACACTGGCACGTGCGCATGACGTCATATGAGCTGGCAAGTTCTTCTCTTCCCGTGCGTTCAAGGGGATAGTTACGTATCCGCCTCATGCTGTATCGACGCCGCGAAGACTTGGATAGTCATCGTCACCTCATAAACGTTACCAACATGAGGCGGCACGTTATTTTGATCACCCTTCCGTCATAGATACCTATGAGAATGCCTTCTCGACTCTTTACTATGCACCTACACTCGAAATGCAGCATTTTCGTATGTTGTCTCTACGCGTGAACTTTATGAGGAGCTGCCGTCGAGCTATGCATCATACCACATGCGTAGATTCTGACCAACTTCATGCGGACGATCCGACTTTGGCAGCGAACTTCGTGGCGATTAATAAGAAACTCGAGAAAGTTACAATGTCTATGGTTCCATGCGGAAACATAGAAACAGAGGGTAGCAAAGTAGAGGAACTGGAGAATGGATCCATCAAGTCGTCTAGTAGTGAAGCAACAACAAGCTCATTTCACAGATCCGGGCTTTACCCGACTTGGGTAACTTCTTGGAGCCCCCATCGTTTGACGTTCTTCGCTCCATAGATTCATTAAAATTCCCGTTAGATCAACTATATAGTCTGTCAGTGGGCTGTAACAGAAAAGAACAATCTAATGGCTTTGCGTTTCCTTTTTCTCAATGTTGTCTCTCCCACGTCAATGTCAATTATAGGCTCTAAGATGTTGGTATGTAAGGAAGATAGAGGATGAACTGAGTCCACATGTGAGAGGGCAAAGGCCATGGATCTTGTCAATACTATTGCACTCACCATCGGAGCTATTCTTGGGAGAATCGGGGTCAATATTTTTCAATTCCGTGTCCAAGTCATCCTCTGCGACAGAGATTTTGTAGAGGATGAGAGTGCTGGCGACAATAGATCGATGTTCGTCACCAAGGATGATGGAGCAGAGCAAAGGGAACCGTGCCGCTCCAACACAACTCGTGGGAGCGTGACTCGGGGTTGTCTAATGGTGTCTCCTTTCACTTAGGGGCTCTCTCTTAATTAATAGGTCCGTTCTCCTTGGACAAACCCTCCTTTTTCTCTGATGGCAAGCCCGAGTTGTTTATGAGGCAAGCGAACTTTTCCACGACATCGACCTTTGTCCAGGGCCAAGGAGAGGAGAGAATATCCGTAGAAGCATATCTCACTCAGAACGGAATCAACACGTCTTCAAAATTCGTGGCAGCCACGAGCAGAAGCGACTCGTCTGCATGATCAACTCGCGAGGGACTCTGGAGATGCTGATTTAGTGGCTAAAAGATGGAAGAAACTTGCGATTTACAGTGAGGTCATTCATAAGGCAGCTCTCATTCAGAACCAGCGTGATCACATGACTGTGACCAGCTGTGACACAACATCAATCTTATCGTGCCACACTGAATAAAATGGCATCTGCGCCGCGTTTTAAAGGTATTATAAAGTATGTACAGTAAGTACGAGGATATATGTAAAGCTGTGTACTAGTAAATGTGAATTAATTTTGGTGGGCGTTATCAAATTGTGCTAATATATCATTGGGAATTGTTCTGTGTCCCCGATATTTCTTCGCTGCCCAAGCTGCTTGTGTTCCATTTAGCCCCAAGCGATAGGCATTCATGAACCGCATAGAACGTGTTGAAAACCTGCCATCATGAGTCAGATAAGTCACAGATCATGATCATGCCAGCAATCGATATCGACATACCGACGCATCGAGATCACGGGCACTTCATCCAATGCCTGGACAACATTTCGTTCGAGATTGCCTTCTTTGGATGAAGGTGGGAATATTCAGTAACGTCGCTTTGCATGCCCCCAGCATTGTTCAATGAAGTTTAGTTCGCAGTGAAACTTTGGGAGAAACAAGATTTGGAATCTGCGTGCTTTTGCACTGGCTTCAAGAATAGAGTCGACATCCTTGAAATCGGGCTCGTTGTAAAGCATTTGGCGACGGCAGCAGGTTGTTGGTCCCTCAGGACAATCTGTGAATTTCTTTCCGCATTGTGCCTTCTTTTTCCCTGCGTCCTGATATCCCCGTTCTTCCAGAATCTTTGCCATGCCTTTGAATTTCCCAGCGTGCTCATGACCCTCTGGATAGTAGAAAAGCTGGTTGGTGCCATCCTTGAATTTTCCATTTGCCATGGGGACTTTTCTTCTCAAGATCTTCCCATCCGGCCCATACACAGCCTTTCCTGTGTTGTCCACAACATTAACATCAACAAGGAATTTTTCCGATAGACCTTTTGGCATCCTTGATGCTGATAATGACCCCTCGGCACGCTTCAGGTGAGTTGTTGCATTGTCAAAGACCAGAACATGATCCTCATGGGGATAGTGCTCTTTCAGGACGTCCATCGCACGCGCTGCTTGTGAGCAGATATTCTCGTTGTCAAAGTAACCATCACGTCCTTTCCCGGCTCTGAACAGTACTCGTGCGCTCTCGTTTCCATCGGGCGATCGAAGCCAGCCATAATCCGCTGAGACGAAATCTGCAACCATGAGTGAGTGACCCTCTCCTTTCGCATATGGTTTTGCATTTTCTGACTCGTGCACCCAGCGTTTCATCTTCCGATCATGCGTGTAAAATGTTGACTCGTCGTGAAACCAGAGCACCATATGGCGACCATTTTCAGTGGGCTCTTCTTCCTCCCCATCGCATCCCCATTTTCGTGTCTTTGGCTCGAGGTTTTGAATTGCAGGCAGGAAGATATTTTTGCGATATTCAACCACATCCAGCCTCTCATGACCATCTACATATTGGCCCCGTGGACACGGTTGCCATCGATAGCCCATTTTTTTCATCCATTGGTGAGCCGTTGCATATGAAATAGTCTTTGTCCGATTCAATTTTGCCAAGACTTTGTGACGCGCAACATACTGGACAATGTGGTCAGTTGTGCAATACTCCCCAATGCTTTGCAAATGAAGATGGAGCTCCTGTGCGAAATCCTCATCGTCGAGAAGTGATTGGCCTGCTTGTCCCTTCTGGTTGTGCTCGGGAATGAATTCTGGGTCGCTAATCAACTCCCGAGTCCATTCACGCAACGTTCTGGCCATATATGTATTGTGTCCGAGACTCTTTGCTGTCTGAAGTGATGCGGCCTGCCATTGGGAGGTCGCTGTATCCTTCTTTGACATGTCGATATAGTTGAAACAGAATAGCCTCATTGCTGACAGCCGTTCTGTTACAATCCTGTCGAGACCTGGGGCTGTGACCGCTGGAATGGGGGATAGAGGACAGGCGGACAAGGAGAGGAATATAGGCACGGAAACGGCAGAGGATGTAACTAGACCGCTGATGTAATGGTTGAACAACGTTCCTTGACGCGTTACGACGACTCGAGTGACTGGAGACGCCCCTCCAACGTGGTGACGACAGTGGAATCCGAGCCACGCCGCAGCGTAAAAACACCAGAATCCGAGACGTCACAGCATCGAGATGACACAGCCAGTAGCCAACAGAGAAATGTTCGCGGGAAGGCGGGAGCAAAACTCCAAGGTCTTCCTCCAGAATATACAATACCAGATGGCCTTAAGTGGCATCACAACAGCATACGCAAAGGCCCTGTTCTTCCCACTATGCCTTGAGATCGATTCCCCAGCTGACTTATGGTTCCAGAAGCTTGAACCGGCAGTACATTTGGACTGGGACAAGCTGGAGCCACAGTTTACACAGCGTTGGGTGCCAGAGATACAGCGGTCAGCAACTGAACTAGCGATGGACAAAACAGAAGAACTCCTCGAATGCAAGCTCAAACCAGAGGAGGTTGGACAGAGGGTTCCCTTCCGAGGAACCGTGACATATGGGCACGTAGCATGGGCCGAGGAAATGTCCACGATGGTGCAAAGGTGTGGGCTGGAGAACCAGATAGAGTACATCCACCAAGTGATGAAGGGGCTCCCGAAATTGGTGCGGAGCAGCATAACCAAATCGTTCACTGACTGGGCCACGTTTTTAGAAGCAGTTAAGGGGATCGACACGGATCAGTTGGCGCAGCGAATCCAAGCTGAGAAGAACCTCCAGGAGCTGTGGGCGAAGGTCAACGAGCTCCAGAAGAGAAGGGCTAGCCCAACGACAGACAAGGCCCGCATAAGCACCACAACGCGACCAACCAGTCCAGAACCACACGTCCACGAGCAGAGCAGAGCACAGAGCGGGGAGGAACAAAGACAGCAGGTAGAAGTGCAGATGGTAAGCACAAACAGGGCACATACAGAACCGAAAGGCGAGGCGGCCAACCTATACGCGGTTGGCGGGACGGAGGAAACGGCACAACCGTTCGTCCACGAGATCCAGTTACGAGGACCACAAGGAGAAGTCGTCCGAGTACGCGCAACGTTCGACGACGGCGCTATGATCTGCGCAATGAGCACGAGGGTCTTCGAGTGGGTGAAGCATAGGCTGGGCGCATGGCAGCCATCAACGCGCACCCTACGCATGGCAAACGGCTCACTGGCGAGATCGGAAGCAGCGTGGACTGGAACCGTCGAGCTCGAAGGAGTCACAACAACAGGCACATTCGAAGTCTTTGACAGCGGAGGCGGATGGTCATTTCTCTTGGGCAAACCGATGCTCCAGTCGTTCCGAGCACATCACGACTACGAGCGTGACGAGATCCAGGTGAGTGACATAAAGAAAACAGCAGTGCTGACGAACCAAATAGATAGCACATATTACACACGGATCGCCAGCCAAGGAACACCAGTCACAGCGGACTGGAAACAGCAAGCGAAACGACTGTGCCCAGTATCAGCGGACACAGTGGTGAATAACCTGAGTGCGACCGAGAACCAGGAACCAAGAAGCAGAGAGATACCAACCACCACGAGCAGGCAAAGACCACAAAGTGCAACCACAGCAATGCCTCAACGGCAGACAAACCCGTTCCATCCAAGGCGGGTGGAGGCAGTACTGGGAGCAGTAACGATTGGGAAGGACCTGAGCAAAAGCCAACGAGAGCAGGTATGTGAACTGATAAGGACATACGCTGACTGTTTTGCTCTTACAGTGCGCGAAGTGATACCAGCAAAGGACGCGAGGCTCCACCTAGGAATACCACCAGACACACAGCTACCAACAAAAACAAGACAACGCACGTTCACACCACCACAGAGGCGCTACCTACACAAGAAGGTCCTGGAGATGCTCGAAGCAGGCATCATCGAGCGCGCAGACCCAGCAAAGATTAAATGTGTGTCAGCAACCACGTTAGGGCAGAAACAGCACGAAGGGACAGGGTTAACACTGGAGGAGCTCCAGCACAAGGTAAATAAGGAATGTGAGGCAGCAGGGCTGACGCCGCATTTCCAGGTACCACCAAGGCAAGAACCAGCAGAAGCAGAAGTCGCTACGGAACAGGAGGAACAGAAATGGCGAATCTGCCAAGACTTCCGAGAGGTGAACAAGCTCTCGAAGGTGGCACCCATGCCACAAGGAGACCTAAGAGCGAAACAGCACAGATTGAGCAGTCACAAGTACGTCAGTATGGTTGACTTCGCTTCGGGTTTCTATGCTGTCGAGATCGACCAGGAGTCACGGCCATACACGGCCTTCTATGTGGAAGGCCTCGGGCACTTTTGGTATGCGAGGATGCCATTCGGACTAACCGGAGCGCCGACAGCGTTTGCGGCAATGGCAGCAAATCACCTCCATGACCTCATAGCGGATGAAACAATCGAGATTTTCGTGGACGATGGAGGCTCAGCGGCAGATACCTTCGACGAGATGGAAAGGAAGCTGAGAAGGATCTTAGACCGCATACGTGAACGGAAGCTCTCGCTATCAGCAGCGAAGTCCCAGTTCTTTATGTCGGAGGTCACATTCGCTGGGGCCAGGGTTGGCACGAGAGGCATCCTACCAGACCTCACGAAGTTGACAGCCATAGTTGACTGGAAGAGACCAACTAACGCACTGAACCTAGTGTCGTTCTTGGGCCTGACAGGACACTTCCGAGACCTCATAAAAGGGTACGCACGCGTTGAGGGACCACTCAGAGACCTGCTGGCAGGAGTGGCGCTACCGCAGCCATGTACAAAGACGTCATATCGCCGAACGATGGGGACCTACAGCTTAGAAGACAAGTGGACAGAGGCACACACGAAGACATTCCTAGACCTTAAGATTGCAATCACGTCGGAGCCCATTTTACGGGGACCACGATGGGACGGCACACCATTTGTCGTAACAACAGATGGATGCCAAGACGGGTTCGCGGGCGTGCTAGCACAAAGGGTCCCCCGCACAAAGCCTGACGGCACGGTGACACACAAGCTCCACCCGATAGCGTTCGCATCAAAGCGAACATCCCCCACAGAAGCTAAGTACAAGCCCTTCTTGCTGGAGTTTGCGGCTCTCAAATTTGCCCTAGACAAATTCTCCGACACTATATGGGGCTTCCCAGTAGAGATCGAGACAGATTGTCAGGCGCTAAGGGACACTCTCCTCAGTGAGAAACCGAGCGCAGTTCACGCACGCTGGCGGGACGGCATACTGGCACATCAGATCGTTGATGTCCGCCACGTACCGGGCAAGATAAACGTTGTGGCGGATGGCCTGAGCAGGCAATGGGAAGGACAAACACCAAGCGGAGAAGAAGGAAGCAGCTGGACAGTAAACCCAGACAGAGATGAGCAAGTTGGCCTAGTCAACGACATCCTGCTCACTCTAGACAGGTCAACCCAAGAGCAAGTAGATGCGTTGCGAGACAGGCTCAAGGAGGAACACCTGTTCGTGGAAGTCATAGACGCCATTCTGGGACAAGACAGCGCGAAGACGGTACGGGACCGGAAACGAGCGCGACACAGAGCGTCCCAGTATGTGCTCGAAGAGGGGAAGCTCTGGAAGCTCCACGGAGGCACGAGCACGCGAGCACGAACGAAAACTGAGTGTGTATCGAGGAAGGAGGCAGAGGCGATGGCAGAAGAGCAACACCAGCAAGGAGGGCACATGGGGCGAGACGGCGTCAAGATCGCGTTATTGGACCGCATTTTGAGCCCAGACTTTGACCTAGCGATAACCCGAGCGATACGCAGCTGTGCACAGTGCAAAAGCTTTGGGCCGACACGCCTAAACGCTCTCCTACAGCCAATAACCAGAAGGCACCCCTTCGAGTTACTGGTAGGAGATTACTTATCAATGCCAGTAGGGAAAGGAGGGTACCACACGATCGGACTATACCTCGACACCTTCTCCCAGCACATTTGGGCATTCAAGTACAAGTCAGCAGGGACAGCCAAGACAACGATAGATGCACTTAGCACGATAGGCAGGCATTTCGTAGCGCCCGAGACGCTCATGACTGATGGCGGGTCACACTTCAATAACGAGGCAGTACGCAAGTTTTGCGACGCCAATGGGTGCAAACACCACGTCACACCGGCTTACTCACCCTGGGTCAACGGATTAGTAGAAGGCACAAACAGGATCCTCCTCCACGTCCTAAAGCGCATGTGCGCACCGGAGGTAGGAGAGCAGGACGACGACGGAACCTGGGGCGACCTATCCCGGGCGTGGCCAGACCACCTGGACACGGCAGTTTCAGCGCTCAACAGGCGCATCTTGCCTGCCCTCAAATTCACGCCAAAGGAACTGCTGCTGGGCATGGCAATTAATACCCCGAGAACAGAGCCGGAAATCGCAGCGCACGACACCGCAAGCGCGACAGAAGCAGCGGTTCACATGGCATATGCTGCGCAGCAAAGGGTCGATGGATACGAGGCGATTGTCAAACACGCCATTAGTCGGAAGCACTCATACGACAGACGGGTGTTAAAGAAATCAGGTGAGGTAATATTTCGCACCGGACAGCTAGTTCAAATCTACCGTAGCGATCTAGACTACACCTTCAAGACAGAACGCAAGATGATCCCAAAGTGGTCCCAGCCATATCGCATCAAAACCTGCATCCGAAACGCATACAAACTCGAGAGGCTGGACGGTGAGGAAGCCGAGGGCGAATTCAGCACGCGAAGATTGCAGGAGTTCATCCCCAAGCCAGGAGGGAAGCTGGAGACCGAGCAGGAGGGGTGGCTGGAGGACAACCCAGAGTGCGAGGAAGCAGAAGCGGTGCGGACACCGCTATTCGCGAGAGGGGAGCATGGAATGGGGGATAGAGGACAGGCGGACAAGGAGAGGAATATAGGCACGGAAACGGCAGAGGATGTAACTAGACCGCTGATGTAATGGTTGAACAACGTTCCTTGACGCGTTACGACGACTCGAGTGACTGGAGACGCCCCTCCACCGCTGCATATCCCGGACCTTTCTTCCGCCTCGGCTTTAATATATTCGCGAGGCCATCGAATGCCTTCTCGGCCTGTTCAATCGATGGGGGGAACATGAAGTGACCTTTTCTTGGCTTTTCTGATTGCTCTCCGGGCTCTTGTTATGGACTGACACGTGTTTTGCTGACTCATACTGTACATTTTCGGACTGACTGATTCATTTCTGCTGACTCCCTTGCTTATGCGAATGGACTGCCGATCGCTTTGTTTCAGATCGCTTACTTATTTTCTCACGAACAGCCTTGCACAGCACCGTATAGCCTCAAGCAACAGCCACATGCACAGGATGACTCGCTGATTCCTGAAACATGTTTCAAACCCTGAAAGCTATACGAAGGTCACAGCCCCTAAGGCTGTGTACATAGCATCGTCTTCTTATATATAAACCCTGTACTTTCTGCCCTAGAGACCTTAAGTCTCAGTTTTGTTTCGCAATCCAAGTCCTTCTATCTATTAGAACCTTGTCTTGCCTAGAAGCATTCGACCTGAGAGAACCCTCTTGACATCACTCTTCACGACTTCTTGACACTTTGGTCTCACCCTGAGCCCAAAACCCTTGACCTCTGAAACGCTCTTGACTTAGTCGTTTACTAAGTCTCATCTTTACCGAACCTTTGATCTTGACTTGCACGTCTTGCAAGTCTAGTTCTTGACTTCACAAACGAACGTACACTTCGTACAAAGGTCCCACTTGGAACCTTAACACAAACTGAGACTTCAACTCTCACATTTGTGAACGAACGAACGAACCATGTCAGACAGCTCTAGAGGCAGTCCATATGGTAGATTCACCGCGTTAGCCGAAGAATCTCCTGAACAAGATCGCCCTACACAAGGCGATGACGACGATGACGAAGCCCTTGCGCAGGCCGCTGGGACTAGACTTCGCGCCCACTCCCATACTCCTATGATCTCACTTGAACAAGCAATTGAACAAGTGAAACAACCCGCGACACCTTCTGACTCCGGAAGTGGCGAAGAACCAAACTACAATATAGCCATGGACCTCTTACCTGAAAGTCCCACTGACGAACAGCTTGAGCAAATGAGAAAAATATTTGCTAAGCAACCGACACCTGAACCAGTACCTGACCCAAACGCCCCGCTCACTCCTAAAGAACTCCTCGCCCTAAACACTATATTCAAATCCAAAGCCCCTGCTTCCACAAGCACCTCACCTATCCAATCCCTCGCAGCACGAGCTTTTCATGCAGCCGCACAAGGAGTTGCAGGCTACGCCCTACTCCCTCCTTTCCAAATCGCCTCAGCAACCGCTACAGTAACACCTACCGCTTCAGCCCTCTTTTCCCAACCAAAAGGAAGAGCAAGAAAGCTTCCGCCACGGCAAGTGGTAGTGGAGCAATCTTCAGCGGTGGTGGAGGAGGAGGCGGTACTCCTGGAGGCAGCGGAGGAGGTGGAGGAGCACCTGGTAGCCCGGAGGAGGTGGTGGTGGTGGAGGAGGAGGAGGTGGCGGCGGTGGAGGAGGTGGAGCAGCAGCAGCTCCCCTTCAACAAGGCCAAGGCTTTGCTCAAATCCCCGCTGCTGGAGGAGGGTTAATGGGGATTCCCCCAAAACCCTTTGATGGAAATAGATCGCGATCGAAACGATTCATGGAAATCTTCGAAAACTACCGAAGATTAAACCAAGGAAACCCCGGAATGTCGAACCCTGCAAACCGAATCCTCATGTTCACCACGTTTATGTCTGGACCACGATGCGAAGGCTGGGCCCAAGCACGTCTCAACTCCCTAGGAGGATATCTAGACCGTGGAGGAGACCCCAATGACCTGGACCTTTGGATTGGTTTCAAACAAAGGTTCCTTGAAGATTTCCGCGATGCCGCCGCAAAGGAAGATGCCCTCACAAAGTTCACGAAACTTCGTATGGTCGGAGACAATCTGGACGATTACACTACTTCGTTCAATGACCTTCTTGAAGAAGCAGGCTTTGAAGCCGACGCCCAAGGAACTATTATTCAGTACCGCGCCGGTCTCAAAGAAGCCCTTCATATGACTATTATGAATCGCGAGTGGCCGAAACCAGAAACCCTTGCGGACTGGCAAGAAGCAGCACGTAAACACTCAGCCGCTTGGACGGAACAGAAATTGTTCAGAGAACTACACGGTGGCGGATCGATGGGGCATATCACACAACTACTCGGTAACACGCGAGGACAACAGCAACAACGCCGTCCTCAACAACCACCGCGCCCAACCCCACGCCCGCAGCGTGATGCCGATGCTATGGATGTAGACGTCACTACTACCCAAACTAATCGCACCCCTGATCCTGACCGTGAACGCCTCATACGCGAAGGACGTTGCTTCTACTGCAAAGAACAAGGCCATCTCTCTCGAGAATGCCCTGTTAAGAAGAAACGAAACGCCAACGCTACCGGCACTACACGTGCTCGTGTTACTGAAACATCCGAAGTAACAACGAACCCCACTCCTACTCCACCTAAAGAACTTTCGAATGTGGAAATCGCTAAAGCTCTCAAAGCTATGTCTGATGACGAACGCGGCAAACTTGCCGAATTCCTTTCTCAAGATCCGTCTTTTTAAAGGGCTCTGATCTCGCCGCCTGGATCCGAGCCTTAGTACCGAAAGCTTGTATTTAAATGCCATTTCATCAATGGAAGTTCCCATTATTTATTCAAGCTATAACGGCGGAATGAAAGAAGACAAAGCGCTTGTCGATAGTGGCGCTACCAGTAATTTTATCGATCATCGAACAGCAGAAAGATGGCAACTAGGAACGAAAGATCTAGAAAAACCAATTCAGATCTTTAACGTCGACGGACAGAAACAAATTAGGACGAGTCACGAAGTTTTCTACCTTACGCATCCGTATGGGAAAACTAGAAGAATTACAAAACTTCTTCATCACAGACCTGGCATGGACCGCGTCATCCTCGGATACCCATGGCTAGAAACATTCAATCCACGACTCAATTGGAAAAACCGAACCCTAGACGATGAAAACCCAAAGATTTGCCTCGAATCCCAATATTACCACGCAGCAGTTGCCCTCAAAGAAAAGGCTCAAGTTTTACTTGCACGAGCCCTAGAACCTGCTGGAAAATCCCAAGAATGGGCCATTGCGGATACTGAACGACGCACGGCTTCTAGCGCTGCTGTTCAAGGAATACCCCTTGAATACCAGCGTCATGCCTTCATCTTTGACGAAGAAGCAGCAAAACGCTTCCCTCCTAGCCGAGGAAAATTTGACATGGAGATAAAGTTAAAACCGGACGCACCGACATCATTAATTGCAAGGTTTATCCGCTAACTGAAGAAGGGAAGGACATTACAAAGAAGTTCCTCAAAGAACATCAGGAGAAAGGCTATATCGAGCAAACGGACTCCCCTTGGTCTTCGCCTTGGTTCCTCATCCCTAAAGCAGACGGAAGTTCTAGACCAGTTCAAGATTATCGACGCGTTAATGAACATACTATTCCCGACGTCTACCCTCTCCCCCGCATCGAAAATCTTCTAGAACAACTCCATGGCATGCGATATTTTACTACCCTTGACATCCGATGGGGGTACCACAATATTCGCATCAAAGACGAAGACCAATGGAAAGCCGCCTTTAAAACTCCCTATGGTCTTTTTAAGCCTAAAGTAATGTTCTTTGGACTACGAAACTCACCAGCAGTCTTCCAAAGATTCATGGACGCCGCCTTTGCCGATCTTGTCAACAAATACCCAGGACGCATTCTAATCTATATGGATGACGTCCTCATTTGCTCCGACAATCTAGAAGAGCTCGAGAAATCACTCACGCAGTTCTCACACGCGCCCGTGAACTCTCCCTATTCTTCAAAGCGTCAAAATGCCACTTTGAGAAAGAACAAGTCAAATACCTTGGTATTGAAGTCCGCGATGGGAAGATAACAATCGACCCAACAAAAAGAAACGGCCTAGCCAATTGGCCCACCGTCCTTACAAAAGTAGAAGACGTCAGAAGCACCCTTGGCGTCCTCGGTTTTCAACGACCCTTCATCCGTGGCTTTGCCGACATTGCGCGCCCCATTACTGCACTTCTAAAGAAGGGGGTGAAGTTCGACTGGACCGATGAGTGCAGTAATGCCTTAAAAATTTTACTCCAACGCGTACAAGAAGACCCAGTCCTATACCGACCTGACTACTCAAAACCCTTTGAACTCGAAGTAGATGCCTCCCAATATGCCACTGGGGCAGTCCTACTTCAAAGAGACAAAGATAACAAACCAAGAGCAGTCGGTTATGACTCACACACCTTCAACGCTGCAGAGAGAAATTACCCAGTCTATGACCGCGAACTTTTAGCAGTCGTCAGAGGACTCCTTCGATGGGAACACGTGTTGTTGTCTTCACCATTCCCGATCAAAGTATACACTGACCACAACAACCTCCGATTTTATCGATCACCACGAAACATTGCACGAAGAGTGGCGCGCTACTTGAGCAAGTTAGCAGAGTTTAACTTTGAACTTATCCACAAACCTGGCGCTACAAATCGTGCCGACGCCCTGTCACGACACCCCGCCATTCCCAAAGGCGATGATGACAACGAAGATGTCGTGGTGTTACCGGACAAACTCTTTGTTCAAGCGATGGAACTTCACTCCATCGAAGAGCGTGTTTGGTTAGCACAAAAAGAAAAAGACGACCTTATGAAACAATGGGCGAGGAACATCAGCTAGAGCAAGATCACAAGGGACAGTGGTGGAAAGCGGACGCTCCAGTAGTCCCTGAGGACGACCAACTGAAGAAAGATATACTCTGGCGTTATCATGACCATCAGCTCGCTGGCCATCCAGGTATCGCCAATACCATGATAGAAGTCTTTCATAACTTCTGGTGGCCCGGACTCAACAGTATGTCACCCAATACGTCAAGGGATGCGCCACATGCCAGTCAACAAAACCCCTTACCCATCGCCCAAAACCCCCTATCGCTCCCATCGAACCACGAGAACAGGAAACATCCAATGTTCCTTTCCAAGTCGTGGCGATGGACCTTATCACGGATCTTCCCGAGTCACATGGATATGATTCCATCCTTACAATTGTTGATCACGATTGCACTAAAGCTGCCGTCTTCTTACCATGCACAAAAAAGATCACCACGGAAGAAGTTATCGACTTATACATCTCCAATGTTTTTCCGAATTACGGCGTTCCCCGAAGAATCATCTCTGATAGAGATCCCCGCTTCACATCACACCTAGCCACGGGGCTCTGCCAGAAGCTCAAGATATCGCAAAATATCAGTACTGCCTATCACCCTCAAACGGACGGTCAATCGGAAAGGAGCAACCAACGAGTAGAACAATATCTCCGCATTTACGGCAATGACTACATGAATGACTGGTCCACGCTTCTACCCATGGCCCAGTTCGTCCATAACTCATGGCCAAACGCCACAACCGGATTTACTCCGTATGAACTTCTCATCGGATACACCCCTCTCGTCACAACCTCTCGGATCACAAGCCATCTACCCTATGTCAACAAAAGATCCGAAGAACTCAAAAACATCCGAGAAAAGGCCCGATCAGCAATGAAACACGCACAAACCCTCCTTCACAAACGCACAGAACATAAGAAGGGTCAACGCCACTACCGAAAATACGCCGTAGGAGAGAAGGTCTGGCTCGAAGGTACCAATCTCAAAATGACGCACCTTAGCAGCAAGCTAGCTCCAAAACGCTACGGACCTTTTACAATCACCAAAGTCATATCACCGGTAGTTGTACGCCTCAAGCTCCCAGATCGATGGCAGATTCATGATGTGTTTCACACATCACTGATCGCTCCCTATACGGAAACACCCGAACATGGTCCGAACTTTGAACAGCCTCCACCGGAACTTGTAGACGGAGAAGAGGAGTACGAAGTGGAAGCTGTTCTAGGGTCCAGACGTATCGGACCAAAGAACAAGACCAAACTCCAATATCTCCTAAAGTGGAAAGGATATTCCGCCGCGCACAACACATGGGAACCAGCTGAGAATGTTGACGCCCCAGAACTACTCACAGCCTTTTACAAAGCTCAACCAAAGGCTATAAAAACCCTCCTGCTTCAGCAAGAGACGACATCACCAACTTTCATCCCCACCACTACAACTACCACCACCACACCACCTTTACCTACCTCTCTCACAATTCGCCGTATGCAACATGTCCCAGCCCAATATGACCTACCCGCACCACGTCCCATCCGCCCAGTCCACCCGTCATCGTTCATCTACCAATCATCGTTCGGCCTCTCCACCGTTTATCCCAGTGACCTATACACGGCGTCAGAGAAACCGATCCCCGACCCCCGTTCTCCCGCCTTATACCCGCGAATTACCCCGCTCGACGACGCCCTTAGAGAATCGCTCTTCCAGGCCTGCGAGTTCGCAGCATGGGCCATACAGCAACCCAAACCGACGAGTTCGCTTTGGGACTACCTCACACCTACCTCCGACCACCCGCGGACCCCACTCCCCGTCCTCGCATCACCAACGTGGCACGAGGACCTCCCCGATTTTGGTGGACTCCCGCGGAGCGACGCCGCCCCTTCCCCGCCAAACAACCAACTACCCTCCTTACCAAGCTCACCGGCCTCTAACGTCCGCGACTCGCCCGCCTCATCTGTCTCCCCTATCCAGGACGACGAACTCGGATGGGCATTTGATAATGACGGCGACATTAACGACGACGAGTGGCCAAGGAGTGCAATTCATGACAGCACGCATCCCCTTCACTGCAAGACTTGCATGGAACGGGTCGTCAATAGTAGCAGTGGAACCGCCGCTGATAGTGCCGCAGCCAGGGTCACGCACACACCCTATTGTGGTCGATGCAAGCGACGAAACCCCGAGCACCTCTACGTCGACTGCCCCCTCCACCACTGGTGTGAGTGGTGTGCTGACTACGGCCATCCAGGCCCTTCGTGTCATGAACCCCACCAGCAATGCAAGTTCGGAAACTCTTGTAGAGTCCCCTTAGAACATCCTCACTGGCATTGGTCGTGCCCGTACACCGACGACAAGAAGGCTTACCTCTGGTATGGCCACGGTGTCGATCGCTCCACGTCTGGCTGGATCAACGCGGAGATGAGTGACTGGGACTATGCTGCTGATCGTGAGTGAACGCAGGTGGGACTGCGCCTTAGACGGGGGATGGTGTTATGGACTGACACGTGTTTTGCTGACTCATACTGTACATTTTCGGACTGACTGATTCATTTCTGCTGACTCCCTTGCTTATGCGAATGGACTGCCGATCGCTTTGTTTCAGATCGCTTACTTATTTTCTCACGAACAGCCTTGCACAGCACCGTATAGCCTCAAGCAACAGCCACATGCACAGGATGACTCGCTGATTCCTGAAACATGTTTCAAACCCTGAAAGCTATACGAAGGTCACAGCCCCTAAGGCTGTGTACATAGCATCGTCTTCTTATATATAAACCCTGTACTTTCTGCCCTAGAGACCTTAAGTCTCAGTTTTGTTTCGCAATCCAAGTCCTTCTATCTATTAGAACCTTGTCTTGCCTAGAAGCATTCGACCTGAGAGAACCCTCTTGACATCACTCTTCACGACTTCTTGACACTTTGGTCTCACCCTGAGCCCAAAACCCTTGACCTCTGAAACGCTCTTGACTTAGTCGTTTACTAAGTCTCATCTTTACCGAACCTTTGATCTTGACTTGCACGTCTTGCAAGTCTAGTTCTTGACTTCACAAACGAACGTACACTTCGTACAAAGGTCCCACTTGGAACCTTAACAGCTCTTCTGCATCAGGTTCATCGTCACTGTCACCAATGGGACGATTTTCAAGATGCCTAGATTCCTCATCCTCCCAAACCCAAACCTCATTCTCAGCCACCTCCGGACTATCCTTGGTAGTGTTCTCTGGCATTTGTGGTACCTCCCCATCACTCAAGGAAAGACTGTTGCCTGCCAGTGGTTGCTGGAGAACTGATCTGATATAGTCTGGTATTGGCTCTCTAATAATTTCGAATGAACTGCTGGGACAAGTCTGATGTGCCTTGTTAGCAAGGACGCCATCTGGATGTGTCTGTCATCCATTAGTGAGGGTGAGTATATTGTTTCTGGGGTTGTATAGCATGCAACGCACTTGTTCCTTGTCACCGGCAACTACTTCTGTGTTGCCATTATTCTTCTTCTTCTTCTTTATGCTGGCCCAGTTGCCAAGATTCTCCAGATTAAATAGCCTTTTTTTTGGCATAATTATTGCGTGAGAGTTGTAGAATACGAGTGTTTAAACACAATGCGACCCAACGCGACACGATGATGCGCCGTTGATTGCAGATTGCAGTGCCTTCCAAATTGGGAATCTAGGCACCAGAAACTCGAAAATCTATTGGCACATTTTTACGAGCATAAATCAAAATTCTGTTTGCACAGGATTCTAGTAATTCTAAATACAAAACTTTCTGTGGTAACACTTTTCCCAAAAGTTGAGTTTTGCGAAGTGCAATAGATTTTTCGAACATGCTCCTGCCAAATGTCACCCCCTTGTCACGCTGAGGTCATGTGATCAGGTTGGTTCTGAACGAGAGCTACCTTAGTACACGTGCAGTTGCAAAAGTCGTATCGCGTTCGACCTCATAAACCTGCACTTGAGGCTGCGCCGCATATTCTTCTCCAGGGTCAGTTCATGTGTCGGAGTTTATAATGTTACAAAAATGGCAAGCTTGGAAATCTCGCGATCTATCAGAATCTTAGCGCTCAACACCAGGCAAGCCCAAAAAAGTCTGAAATATGGTGTGTGACTGGGTAGAGGGTGCCACTTCACCTTATGATCCCATCCCGCCTCGGGCATCTTGAGGTTCTACAGAAGTAGTGAAGCGAAGGTTGAAGGTTGAAGGTGGCCACCTCAGGTTTATGTCGCTTCCTGTCCATGTAAGCTGATGCAGGGTGGTGTCGTGGGAGGGGGACAAACTGAGTGGAAAGAGCCGGATTGTTCCGTAACACGCCCACTGGAACGAGGATGACGCATTTCCAACACGCACTCTACACGTCTCACGCATCACTTCTTAATGGCTATTGTGGCACCTGTGTTCCTTGAGACTGTAGAGGTCTTCGCTGCCTTTGTGCATCAAGATAGTCGAATCATTTTCGCTAGCCGTGTCCGGCGAACGCTCGGAGTCCTCATGCCAGTGTTCTCAATAACTTCCAGTTGGCTTGCGCACACCCAGTACAGGGGGACTGTACAATCTAGACCTTTCATCATCAGCAAGGTTTCATTAATTTTACGCCGGCTAGGCCTGTCAGCTTCTAGCGCGACATGTGGTACCCAGGCAATTGACTCATCGATGTACTCGAGTTTTCCAGTGCGAAAAAATGCATGGAGGAGAAGGGATATGAGCGCCATATACAAATTGACGTGCTTTCGGTGTTCAAGACTTGGAACACAATGAATTGAAGCAAACACCAGGCGACAGTACCTGATCCCCTCTCCAATCTCCGCTATGTTGTCAGTGTACTCCATGGACTCAAGTGTTCGAAGGTGTTGGCCCCACTGCTCGTCGGATATCGAAGAATTTGGGTCGGTAATAGAGGCAGCGAGGGATGACAACTTGAAGCATCGCTGCGTTACGCGGACCAGTCATCATCATCAACCATTGCCATTGGCGTTCCAACTTCCTGGTTCTTTTCCGCGACTCTCTTTCCCTTGTCACTACGACCCATGACTTTTACAGTCGTGCGATCGAGTTGGGCAATCGGCTGGTGGATGCTAGAAAGCATAATCATCTCGAATCAAAGCAAAATGATCGCACTCTCCGTTCTGTACTCAAGGGTCTCTATGAACTTGTAAGGAAGCCAGTAATCGAGGTGCTCCGCGTGATGAAGATACCGGAACAGTCCAGAGTTGGTGGTGTCCCACATCCGTATTTGTTATCTTCCTCTCCATGCGATGGGGCCAATCCCTTCGGACGACGGCATCACGCGCTACTTCTCGGACATATACATTCCCCAACACTATCTGCACTCATCGCGTCGCGAAAACCTCAGGCTGAAGGGAAAACGTTCCAAAAGCCTTCAACACTTCTGGTTGCACAACCGGAATCCCTGAAAAACGCGATTCGCGAGATCTGGATCATACAACGTCTCACTACGACAGTCACCTCCCTTATCTCAAAGAATGCGACGCCTTCTAGGGTAGTGGAGGGTCTTAATCATCACCAGTTCTCCCATTTTGTATGTCATGGAAACTTGGAAGAAGGGAAACCATTCAACGCGTCATTCGAGCTTTCTGGGGGAAGGCAGCTAACCCTACTCGAGATTGTGCGCTCTCAACTCCCCACAGCTGAATTTGCCTTTCTTTCGGTCTGTCACACAGCTGAGCTGACAGAGGAAAGCATCTCCGACGAGGCACTGCACCTTACAGCGGCAATGCAATATTGCAGTTTCCGAAGTGTTGTCGGGACGATGTGGGCGATGGCAGATCAAGATGGACAATATTTAGCTGAAGATTTCTACAAGTCAATACTGTCGAGCGATGAACCAGGTGTACCTTATTACGAGAGATCGGCGAGGGCACTTCGGGACGCTGTAAAGAACCTGCGGTCCAAAAAGGTGCCTTTGGGGAGATGGGTGAATTACTACGGCGTATGATTAGTGGTATTGCTACAATGTCTGTGAGTCATTGGGTTTGTCTAACATATGAATATTGAACTGAGTTATTAGGGTTAGGGTAACCACTGCTTGGCAATTCGTTCTGATTCTTTTCATTTGTCTTGTTTTCAAAGTTGCCATTTCGTCATCCACGCTCTCTCCACCATCCTCCGGATTCCAGTAATGATCGTGGACCACCTTTACTGCGATACCACCTCGGCTATGACCTCAGGATTGGCTCTACCACGATGTTGTGCCGTCTCATACCACCTCTATTACCTGAACTGCGCTCCGTCTTTTTTATTTACGTTTCTGATTTAGCTTGCCTCATATCGCCTTCTGTCTCTAGATGTTGTGATTCTGTGCCATTTATGTCGTCGTTCCCGCTGAATCGTTTCGGATTGCGTGCTGTGCCCTACACTGCACGGAAATCTTATTTTTTTAACTTCTTGGTTCTGTATCTTGGTCTTTATTATTTTCACATCGTACTATTATACTACAATATTCCTGTGTGGACTCTCCGAGTCTGCACTCACCTCACAAGTGCTTGATGGCTGTGCCGCTAATTCAGACAAACGGGAAGATTAGTAAGCAGGCCCTTTGTCAACTTGCCCAGAGACTTGAGTCACAAGGACGCCCAACGTTTCCCCCCTTTGTTCGAAATGCCCATCAAGTCTGTGATAGACGCCGGGAACATTGAACGCTGAAAAGATGCAGAAATATTGTGCACGCTTCTGCTGCAACCTATAACTGGATCAGACCATCACACAGGCACGTAGGAAGGCCGTGAGCAATGGGCACTGAGTCACGGTTAGGCACCTCGTCCCAGGGCAAGTGAGAGGGGAAGAAAGGACAAGTTATCATCGTTGTCGCCATCAACGGCATACACACACATGCATCACAGCCGTCCGCAGGAACGGCGGTATCGACGACCTCACCGTATCCACTACCTCCCTCGTCGACCTCTTCCAACGGACTCCCGACACCGAGCACATCCGGAACGTCCACTCCTTGCTTCCCTCAACAACAACCAGGAGTAGCCGCTACAGCTACTCGCTCACCGCTCCCGTACCCGGGCCCGCACCTGCTGCGTCATCCGCGGCCGCCACCGCTTCACCCGCTTCGCGCGGGTGGGACACCCTAGAGCATGCATGCCGACGCAATGGACCCATTCCTGCCTCCTTTTGGAACTAGCCCCGGTCCTGGAAGCAGTCCTGGCGCGACGGTCGAGCATTTGAGGAGTTTGGTAAAGAAGCGCATCATCACGCTGACTTATATGCGGAACGTACATGATGGGTGCGTGTCTGCTCCTCCTTTCTTTTATTTTTTTGTGCTGAATTCTATTGTCTCACATGGGGCGGTGGTGGACTGCGGCAGGCGAAGTCATTGGTTTGATACGATCATAGTGTCGCGCGTGGAGCGAACTCGATCGAGTGTTCAATAATGCAGCGATGAAGAGGTGCGTTCGTCCCCAGCTTCTTTTTTTTGATCTGAAGGGTTGTACTGGTGTGAACTGATGGCTGGCCCTGCGTGCCCCTCGCATAGAACCCATCGTTTTTCTGTCCTCGCCATGTCACTATCATCGCTCTTCGATGTCTCACAACTAACAGACTGCTTGCGCGCGGCGCTTAACATGCTCACAGAGTACGCGCAGGTCAAGGGAAGAAAACGACCGGCCAAAGGCGTCTATTCTCTTCGCCATCTGACACATCGTTTAATCACCACTTGTGAATCGTCAGGGCCTCTGGAAACGTCAACAAAAGCGGAGATTATACCCTGGGTATGTCCGACACCTCGGATACCTATCTCACCATTCAGCACATGGTACGTACCTGTCCGCTCCTCGCCCGAGCCACCACGGGGCTGACTGAACTACAAAATCAACTTGTAGCCCTTCCCGCTAGACTATACCCAGACTCTGCTCTCGCTTCTGGACATCCTCTCCGCATTCTACGCCAAGCTCGCAAAACTCCTCGGGCCCTCGCCCTTTCCGCACGCGTCACAACACATGCTCGGTCTCTCGCATCCCCACCCAGGCGTTTCTTACCTCTTCCATAATCAGACGTCGGCAGACGAGTCACTCTGGAGCGTCGCCCTCGGTTCGACACCACTCGGCGGCACCGCGGGCCCAGGTGGTCACCCAGGTCCGTTGAACAGTCCCCTGCCGAGCTGGACGCCGGCGCTAGGCGAGCATGTGCTCAAAGTGGATAGAAGTTCAAGGTGCGTTCCTCCCTTTCCTTTTACGCGCGGATAGATACCCAAGATGTGCTGATATGGCAATTGGCTGTACTTTGGAACTACTCTTGCGCACGCAGAAAATGATTTCTGTGTTCTTCAAGGATCTTGACGTGTTTGCACGGAACAGCATCAAAGACGAGCTCGCGTCGCTTGATCCGCTCTTGCGTAATGTCGGTAGGTGGAGTGTCCCTATGGGCAATGGCGACGAAGGATGGGTGACGTATGAATTTGATCCGGAGCACTAGTAATGCCCTGTCCTTTTTGGTGCGTAGTATTGGTTTTTTTTACTTTTTTTTTATTTCGTTCGTACCTTCAAACATAGAGTTTGCTGTGATGGAGAGTGTATGTCTGAGCGTTCGTTTATTATTCCTTCCGGTTCATTGTCCTGTACTATACTAAAAAAGTCACATATACCTCGACTTCATGATACCGCCGTGTTCGGTACAACTCGGCAATAAACTCCCTCGGCGGTCAATCTTTCGTCACAGCGTACCTTCAAGTGAGTGAGCGCATGGGGTGATTGCCATTGTGCAGAGTAGTAAGAAATTACAAAACAGAAAGGAAAGTGATGAGGAATTGGCATTGAGTTTCAAGTCAGTTGGAGGTGCATCAGCTTCATAAGAGGGAGGCATGGCTATCGCATGCCTAGCCCGGATATGTTCCGAGGGTCCACAAAATAAAGAAGTAAAACGTGGGGTGTGCCAGTCTCGTCTAGATTCGCTCTCGGAGGGAAACAATGATTCCACGCCGCCCCCGGAATTCAACGTTCAACGTTCACCTTGGCTTTGCATCTATTTTGGGGGAAATCACTGTCATCTCATATCTTGCTATTTTTTAGGTTGTAATAAAATCTTATGAATAAGGTGCTATTGAAGTTCCAAGATCATCCATTGCTAGCTGCGGTTTGAGGTACAGAGCCTTACTAGTATCAAATTTTTATCGCTGAACTTTAACTTTTTTGGAAAGGATGGTGCTGACGTCATGTGATATAAACGTTTTCCGCTTTCCGCCATGCGACTCTTATCTTGACACCCTAAACTTAAGTCGATTCGTTACATCTGCTTGTGCTCCCAATATGCTGCAGGATGGAAGAGGAAGCAGATGGCCATAAGCGGCGATTGACTAGGTAGCCGCCCTTGTCTCTTGATAAACTCCCCCGATAACGATACTGTCCTTTGAGAGTCAGAACTGATAGGACATACTCTCACCTAGTCCGAGTCGCGCCGAATTCAGAACCGAGCCTTCAGCCAGAAACCAGTACGAATCTTCCTGGGGGTGAGTCATCGATGGCGCACTTTCCACATTTAGAGATGGATGACGAAACTACCCTAGGAAGCCGTGGCTGCACCACTTCAGAACAGAAGGTAGGCACGACTACGTTCTAGGTCCACCGAAACTCGGCACCCCTTCACATTCACGTTATGAATAACGGAACTTAATCAGGACACGAGGGCTACGGTCACACAAGTAAAAGGACTATTACACGAATCTGGAACAAACGTTTAGACGGGTAGTGGTAGCTGCCAGAGATATGGTGACCCGCTGAGTGATCCAAATAACTAAACAACGACTCGGAACATCTATCAACTTCATGAACGTAAAGGTAGGTGAATACAGTGGGTGAGATTCGTTGGGAGGGGGGGGGAGGGGAGGAAATTTTCAGCGTCTCTGGGCACCTCGGGACACTGGTGGCAGGTGGTACTTCCCAATATGAGCCTTTAATAAACCAGGACGACCCCTAGGCCACACAAACCATGAGCACATCGGACATGTTCCCGGCGGCGAGTGTTGGTCTTTGATGTGACGGTCCCGAACCTGTTTCTGGCTGAAGCTGGCTCCACAGTCGTCGCACACGTACCGTCCTGTGCTTTGGGGATCCTGGCCCACTGCAGCAGCTACATTAGGAGATGCGACTGCTGTGCCTTGGCCGGATGATGCCGACGCCTCGCTTGGAATAGACAACACGGGACCACCCACTGGCAACGTCGGTCCTGGGATGGGCGTCCCAAAAGAGGGGGCATCGGCAGCCGAATATAAGGGGGTGATGGTATGAGTACTCGGGGATGTTAAATGTCGCTGGTGAGGGGGAAATGATTCCCTAAACGCATTTTCCAAGGTCGAATACGAACTCCTTTGGTCAAGCTGGAAATTCATTCGTTGACCTCCGTTAATCGAAGGATCATGTAACAAGAGTGCTTACTGGCACTTCAATATGAATACTACGAAATGGATGATAAGGTTTTGGAAATTTCCTGGAAGTCATGGGAGGCATATCTCGGAGAGGAGGCATGACTGGATCAGAAGGATTCCTTGTCGCGCTAGGGGGGTGCACTAGAGTGTCTGTCATGGGGGGTTATTATATCGACAGACTCTGCAATTCAACATCGGTGGCCAGGCGTTCGCCATGAGGTAAAAAAAAATGAGCATGACGCGTACAAGTTACCAGAACATAGGCGGAGCTCCTTTCATGATTTCACTGTTTCGTCGTTCGTATGTCGTTCGTATGACTGGCAATCTCCTTAGCCATGGCCATTTTAGTTTCATGAAATCTTTGGCACGGTGGCTGATTTATGTCATGACGCCGCTGTCGATTACTTTACTTCTATAAAGCGACAGGGCGCAATATTTTTGTCTTCGAACCCTGGAAACGTGAACAGAATTGCGGCCACCCGGCCTCTTATCACCCCAGAAGCTCGGGAGTGGCTGGGGATACCGGAAATCAGGGGTAGCGTAATGTCTCCGCATCTGGCGGCATGCGTGACTTGAAGGCACCAAAAACGAATAAATATTGTGCCGCATGCAACTCCCAGCACAGGCTGCAGAAGTCCATCGTATTGACATGGCCGGAAGCATTACACGACACTCAGCAATCTGATGGGTCCACTCAATGTCTCCCGCCACCGCAGCCCAAAGGAGATAGAGAAGAAGCAGATTAGAAAAGGCTTTGCCAGTTCGAGCTCGCCAGCACGCCAACTGCAAAGTGAAATAGAAACAAAAGTTAACGAAGATGACATTACAACCGTTGGCGAGATCATTTGCTACCGGGGAACGCCTATCAAATTTCCTTTATATCGAATTTTGGCACAACTTGGTGTACTAAACTTGAAAGCGGTGACAGTGCTAAACGCGCTTCACAAAAAAAAAAAAAGACAGTGCTGAACGGCGTACACGCGGCCAGAGCCTTGTGACTGAAACATCTTTCTTGCCAGTCACGGTCACGGGTGTTCACAAGATGATCGATGATCGCCGGCGAAGAAAATTCTGACTTGATTTCTGCAACATACAGTAGTTACACACCAGGGCGAACAAGCGTGTGATCAAAGACCTCGAAATGGATGAGTGAGGGCCCGGCGGCGGCTATGGGCGTCGCACCTGGTGGGAGTCTAGGTTCTTTTTTTTTAAATCCAGCTTATATAGCGCAGCATGATTACAAAAACAAAGACGCGCTTGGCTACGTAGACTACGTGGGCCTGGGGTGGGTGGGGTTGGATGAGAGTTGGGGTCATGACACAAGGTGAGTGTGGGGGTGGGAATCGAAGGATAGGTGAAGGGTGAGGGAGTCCTAGGATTGTCATTCACGTCCAATTTGCGGGACGCGCGTCGTTCCCACGGAATTCCTGTTGGGAAAGGATAACAAAAAAAAAGTGTGCCATGGCACGGTCAAGAACCCCGTCCCGTGAGACTCGCACACCGTGACCTCCCTAGTCGTAGCGGATGAACACCTCGAACCCATCCCTCCACTTGAGAAAAATCCCTTTGGTAATTTATTTAATTTTGCACGTTCGCGATCGCACCTCATGGGTGCTGTTGTACAACCAATTCCATGTGTTTGATTTGATCGAGGCAATATATAGCACATTTTGACATCTGAGCTTGCCCAGAGATTCTGCGGCGCACTTCAGTTGAGTTACAAGGGCGCCCAACTTTTCCTCGACTTTGCCCCTTAGTTCGAAATGCCCATCAAGTCTGTGATAGACGCCGGGAACATTGAACGCTGATATGCAGAAATGTTGACCATATTCTGCTGCAATCAATAACTGGATCGGACATCAATTTGCTTCCTGTGGAACCCAAAAAGGGGCAGACATGTCGGAAGGCCGTGAGAGAAGACAAGATTTTTGGCTAAAATGGGCACTGAGTTAAGCATCCAAAATAATATTCAGAATATGGAACTGCTCTTCACTGGTTTTGCGCATGCAGAAAATTATTTCTGTGCTCTCAAGGATCTTGACGTGTTTTCATGAAACGGCATCAAAGACGAGCTCGCGTGGCTCGATCCGCTCTTGCGTAACGTCGATGAGTGGAGCGTCCCTGTGGGCAATGGCGACGAGACGTGCGATGTATGAATTTGATCAGGAGTACTACTAGTCTGTCCTTTTTGGTGCGTAGTCGTGGTGGAGGTGGCCATGGCGTATGTCTGAGTTGACTCTCATCCTTCCGGTTCATGATTGTCCTGTACTATACTAAAAAAAGTCACGTATACCTCGACTTTTGAAACACATTTTGGAGAAGCTGGGGTAAGAAGTTGATGACGTCACTTTGAATCGATCTCACGGACAACAGGTTTTACCGCCGTGGCAGTACAGCACAAACTCTTAATTTGACATCATATGACGGAGACCACTTGACAAGCCGTACTGTATGCCGCATGCCAGAACTTGGAGGGGGTAGTGATGACGACATGTCTTTTTTTTTTTGGAAAGCGCTTTTATTTCGGGAACTAACTACCGAATTAAATGCTAAGTGCAGGGGATTTGGTGTCGAAAACGAGAGTGAAGACGCGGCGAATGAACACGCGCGCGGGAGCGGAACGAGCGGGAGGGGCAGCGCAGAGCAAAAAGAATGTGGGACGCGTCCTTGATCCCCCAGTCTCGTATTTTGGTATTTAACTAGTCTAGTGTGTGTGCTACGGACTGAATGGATTTAGTGCCAAGACGGCCGCTCGATCTTAGTGTGCACGAGGCGGGGCATTGCCATGTGCTCGGGTGAACTAACTATGCTAAGGTAAAAGGGAATTTGTCTGTAGAAAGTGAATGGTATCGTAATGGGCGGCTGTGGGCGCCCGCCCCCAACGAGGAGCAGGCGTTGTCCACGCCGGCGGGCCCTCAGGGAGCCGCGGGCGTTGGCAATCCCGTCTCAGGGTCCCAGCGCACGCTGCACGCCGTTCTCGGCTGTCAGCCCCTCTTTGTGCCCGATTCGATTTCCCCAACAGGATTTGCCATCAGCTTATCTTAGCGCGTGGAGCCGGGCCGGTGGATCGGGGAGAGGACTTACGCACATCCCTGTTAGGGAATAATGTGGGACTCACCTGGGGCAGCTATCATGGCCTCCTACCCACTAAAACCTCACGATTGTAGAGCAGTTGTATGGGGGTCCCCAGTCTGTCTTAGGATGAGATCCCTACTGTCATGGTGCATTCTCTGTCTCGCTTGATTTTCTTAGCCGTGATTCTATCGTTGGTGGGTCTTCTGTTGATTTAAGACGGACAATACCTAGCTGAAGATTTCTACAAGTCAATACTGTCGAGCGACGAACGATGAACCAGGGGTTTATTACGAGAGATCGGCGAGGGCGCTGTGAAGAACCTGCTGTTCAAAAAGGTGTCTTTGGAGAGACGATGGCGCATGATTAGTGTTGTTGCTACAATGTCTGTGAGTCGTTGACATGATATTAAACCAAGTTATTAGGGTTAGGGTAACCACTGCCCTTGGGAATTCGCGTTCCGACTCTTGTTTTCAAATTTGCCGTTTCCTCATCCACGCTCTCTCCACCATCCTCCGGATTCCAAGGATGATCGTGGACCACTGATGCAACATCGAGCCATACCCCTTTCCTGCGATGCCACCTCGGGTATGACCTCGGGATTGACTCTACCATGATGTTGTGCCGTCTCATGCCACCTGGACGAACCCGAGGACTTCTCGATCACGGAAGATGGATTTGTAGGCGAGGAGGTGGAGCCTGAGGGTGAGATCAAGTTCAAGTTCAACATACCGCCATCTTTCGCCTCGCCTGTGTCTTCGCAGACACCTTTCCCAACGACACCCGACGACACCTCACTAGCACCCCCCAAGTCCCCGCCATATTACGAACCTGCGATTGAAAACGACGACGACGACACCGCTCCTCTCACTTTCTCTACTGCCCGTTTGGTTTCCTGCACGGGTACTTCACCAACACACCCTCTGGGATTCCCCGCACGACCGCACTTCGGCGCTTTGAGGGCCTGCGAAGGATACCAAGTCTTCCCCTCCTCGCGTGCCGGCAGCATTACCACATATTGCAGTCGAGTAGGCGCGAGGTGTGCGCCCCTCATTCATCCCGCAGCCTGTTGCTGTACCAACTTTTATTCCCCAGCCCGCAACGAAAGCACGGGCGTGTTCTAATATATGAGTACCCCAGGACCGGCGTATCCTGCTGAACTGAACGGAATCCATTTACTGTTAGAACCGCTGCACAGTCCATATTCGCAGCCTCTGTCTGGTGAGTGGCGGTGAACCCCATCGTCCACAAATACTGACGCGAGCGGCACGAGTTCATCCCAGCCGTTTGCTGCGCTACAAAACCTCGTGAAATTTATGCCACCACTCGCGTCGCCGTTCTCGTGGTCCCCTTCTGGCATTCGCACTGTTACCTCGTCTGAAGGAGGCTCGTCGATGGAGGAGATAACCAACAATAATGACAATAAAGGTGAACAGGAGCCGGATGCTAGCACAAATGGATATCGCACTTCGGCATCTACCAGTGGTCCTTCCTGCGTTAGACGCCCAGGGACGTTCTACTACTGTATTTCATATCCGCCTGTTCCATCTACCTTGACCCATCCCTTTCTGGTACACTGCCTAATCGATACCAGAGCATTGAGCTCTAGGAAGGTCAGCCCTCATGATCACAATCGCATTCCCCCAATTCCGGTGCTTCACCCATGCACCGATGGCCAAAGAAGAAAGGTCGACCCTCATATCTCCCGAGTCTATTTGAAACTAGTACCCGGCGATCATCGCTGTCAATGTTGCGCTCAAAGGTGACTCTGATTACAAGGACATGCCAGTGTCCGGGGAAGATGCGAAACAGGACAGGTAACGGTCTGCCGCATACTAGTACACGTGCAGTTGCAAAAGTCGTATCGCGTTCGACCTCTTGAACTCGCACTTGAGGCCGCGCCGCATATTCTTCTCCCGGGTCAGTTCATGTGTCGGAGTTTATAATATTACAAAAATGGCAAGCTTGGAAATCTCGCGAAGCATAGCTTGTGACATAGCGTGACTGGGTAGAGGGTCTTAGTAACAAGGCGAACGCCACCTTTTGATCCCATCCCCGCCTCGGGCATCTTGAAGTTCAACAAAAGTAGTGAAGCGAAGGTTGAAGGCTTCGGTGGCCACCTCAAGTTTTATGTCGCTTCCTGGCCATGTAAGCTGATGCAGGGTGGTGATGTAAAGTGTCGCGGGAGGGGGACAAACTGAGCCAGATTGTTCTGTTACACGGCGCCCACTGGCACTGGAACGAGGATACAGTATCACATTTCCAACACGCACTCTACACGCCTCACGCCTCACTTCTTAATGGCTATTGTTGTACATGTGTTCCTTGAGACTGTAGAGGCCTTCGCTACCTCTGTGCGTCAATACTCGAATCATTTTCGCTAGCCGTGTCCGGCGAACCTGACTCGGAGTCCTCATGCCAGTGTTCTCAATTACTTTCAGTTGGCTTGCGCACACCCACCACAGGGCGAATGCACGATCTAGAACTTTCGTCATCAGCAAGGTTTGACTGATTTTACGCCGGCTAGGCTTGGCAGCTTCTATGCGCAACATGTGGTATCCTGCATGACGCTACACTGCCAGTGGGCGCTCTTTTCATGGCCACGTGAATTGCATTGTGACGGCCTGTCCAGCACCTTAAATAGAGCCCCTACCGTGCACACATCTCCCCTCTCCGACTCAAGCTTGAATCTCATTCCCTTTCTAACCCAAAGTCGTCTGGCTGTTTGTGGCTTACTTTTCCGGAATTGAGATATGGGCACCACGAAGTGTGAGTCAAACTTTCGATTAAATTGTGTGACCTATAAACGTATCTTATTTTGCAGACTCTCTTCCTGATATCGAGGGCTTCATTTTTGCTCTTGAAAGTATCATTCCACTATCTCGATTTGATCATCGGCGCGCTCTCTATCTCACCTTCCTGGCAATTTGGAGATTCAATCACCACAAACTGTCTGGTTCGAAGGAGCAGCTGGATAAATCAATTCTCCACGTGGTAGAACAGCTCCTATCGGCCAAACCTACGGCAGATTCCATTCGGCTTTTTCACATGCTCGTGACGGTCCTTTTTTGTCGATTACTCAAATTCAAGCAGCCAGATGATGTTGAGTCTTGCGTCAAGTACCTTCGTTATTTGCGAAACCAACGGTGTCAACTTGAAGTCGGCCTCGACATTTCACACGAAGCCGTCACATCAGTTCTGGTGGAGGCATTGACAATTCGGGTGGAGTTGAATACAGGCGACATCAAGGAGGATATCAGGGAGATGACGATTCTCTATCGTGAATTGCTCAACTCGGATATCTCGAGGAGAATTCTTAACAGTCACCTTCTATCCTTGACCAAAGCCGTTTTCAAGACACTTGATATATTGCCAATGGAAGAAGTTCTAGATCCACTGATCGAATGCTTCCGGGAAGCGAACGTTCACTTGCCATATTCCGACTGCTTTTCCTTGGCACTTGCACGTCTTCTCGAAGATCGCTTCCAAAAAAATCATTCGATTATTGATTGCGAGGAGGCAATAACGATCCTAAAGAAAATCCTAACTTCCCCTTCCAACCTCCCTCAAGACCTTCGAAGTCAACTCCAGGACTCCGCCTTGAGGAGGATCGCGGATCTCTCCTATCTCCGCTTTAACTTCTTTAACATGCCAGAGTATTTGGAGGAGGCAACTTTTCATACCAGGGTTTATCTTAGATCGGCTTCTCGTGATCATCCGCTTCGCCCCGATTTATCCCAACGTCTCGCTGAACTTACGGAGCAGCGCGCGGTTGAATTCGGTGTCGAAGGAGGGTGTTACAGGGACCCAGAGGTTTACAAACTTCCATGCTTGTCATCCCTCGCTGCCTCTATTACCGACCCAGATTGTTCGATATCCGACGAGCAGTGGGACCAACACGATCGAGCACTTAAATCCATGATCCTCACTAACGACTTAGTGGAGATTGAAGAGTCGATCAAGTACTGTCGCCTGGTGCTCGCTTCAATTCATTGTGTTCCAAGTCTTGAACACCGATACCACGTCTTTTTGTATGCGGTGCTCGGATCCCTTCTCTTCCGGGCATTTTGTCGCACCGGAAAACTCGAATACATCGATGAGTCAATTGCTGTTATTCGTGATGGCTTGAAGACGTATGAAGCACCGGATGAACGTGTTTTACTGGCTTTTGTTGCCTTGAGGTCATTATCGGCCCGCATCTCTCTGCATCAACGAGAAGAAGACGTGGATGAGATGTTCCAATTATACGCCAGCCTTACGAGTGATGATACTCCCATGATGCCATCTCAACGATTCCGTTTCTTATACGGGTGGGCGGTAGAGGCGCATAATTTTGGTCACCCTTCCGTGATGGATGCCTTTGAGAACCTCTTCAAGGTCATGCAAGACTCTCTTTCCTATGCCCCTACACTCGAAAGTCAACATCATCGTCTTGTTTCTATGCGCGAGGGCTTCCATGATCTGCCATTATGGTATGCTTCGTACCAGATCGACAGAGGCCAACCCTTCAAAGCAATCGAGACTCTCGAGAGAGGAAGGGCCTTACTCTGGTCCGAGATGCGTGATTTCCGTACTTCCACTGACCAACTTCGTGCGGTCGATCCGACTTTGGCAGCGGAATTCGAGGCGATCAACAAGGACCTCGAACAAGTTACCATGTCCATGGCGCCTTGCGGAAACATGGAAACAGAGAGTATCAAAGTAGAAGACTCCTGGACAACGGATCCATTCAGTGATCTAGTGGCAAAGCAACGACAGTTTTTGGGTGATCGCAACAACTCATTTCACGGATTCGAGCCTTGCCAAATTTTGGCAACTTCTTGGAGCCCCCGTCGGTTGACATTCTTAGCTCCGCTGCGTTACACGGACCAGTCATCATCATCAACCATTGCAAGTGGCGTTGCGACGTCTTGGTTCTTTTCTACGAGTCTCTTTGCCATATCGCTACGACCCCTGACTTTTACCGCCTCGCAATCGAGTTGGGCGATCGGCTGGTGAAAGCCAGAAAGGATTATCGTCTCGAATCAAAGCAATATGAGCGCACTCTCCGTTCTGTACTCAAGGGCCTCTATGAACTTGTAGGGAAGCCAGTCATCGAGGTGCTCCGCGAGATGAAGATACCGGAACAGTCCAGAGTCTGGTGGTGTCCCACATCTGTATTTTGTCAACTTCCTCTCCATGCGATGGGGCCGATCCCTTCAGACGATGGCGTCACGCGCTATTTCTCGGACCTATACATTCCCTCATACACCCCAACACTATCTGCGCTAATAGCATCACGCAAACCTCACGCTAAAGGGCAAACTTTTGCAAAACCTTCAATACTTCTGGTTGCACAACCAGAATCCCTGAGACACGCGATCCATGAGATCTGGACCATACAACGTCTCACTACAACAGTCACCTCCCTTATCTCAAAGAATGCGACGCCTTCTAGTGTAGTGGAGGGTCTCAGACATCACCAGTTCTCCCATTTTGTATGTCATGGAAAATTGGAAGAAGGGAATCCATTCAACGCGTCGTTCAAGCTTTCTAGGGGAAGGCAGCTAACCCTACTCGAGATTGTGCGCTCTCAACTCCCGACAGCTGAATTTGCGTTTCTTTCGGCCTGTCACACAGCTGAGCTGACAGAGGAAAGCATCTCCGACGAGGCACTGCACCTTACAGCAGCAATGCAATATTGCGGGTTCCGAAGTGTTGTCGGGACGATGTGGGCAATGGCAGATGAAGATGGACAATATCTAGCTGAAGATTTCTACAAGTCAATACTGTTGAGCGATGAACCGGGTGTACCTTATTACGAGAGATCGGCGAGGGCGCTTCGGGATGCTGTGAAGAACCTACGGTCCAAGAACGTGTCTTTGGAGCGATGGGTGAATTATGTGCACTATGGGGCATGACTAGTGGTGTTGCTACAATGTCTGTGAGTTGTTGGGTTTTGTCTGACGTATGAATATTGAACCAAGTTATTTGTGTTAGCGGAACCACTGGGACTGCCCTTGGGAATTCGCGTTCCGACTCATTTCATTTGCCTTGTTTTCAAAGTTGCCATTTCCTCATCCACACACTCTCCACCATCCCCATCCTCCGGATTCCAGTAATGATCGTGGACCACCTTTCCTGCGATGCCACCTCGGCTATGACCTCGGGATTTCCTCCACGATGTTGTGCCGTCTCATGCCACCTGAACTGCGCTCCGTGTCTTTTATTTACCTTTCTGATTTAGCTTCCTTCATATCGCCTTCTGTCTCTAGATGTGGTGATCTCGTTTCATTTATGTCATCGTTCCCGCTGAATCGTTTCGGATTGCGTGCTGTGCCCCACACTGCACGGACATCTTATTTTTTTAGCTTCTTTGTTCTGTGTCTTGGTCTTTATTATTTTCACATCGTACTATTATACTACAACATTCCTGTGTGGACTCTCCGAGTCTGCACTCACCTCACAAGTGCTTGAGTGGCTGTGCCGCTAATTCAGACAAATACGGGAAGATTAGTAAGCAGGCCCTGTCAACTTACCCAGCTTGTTACCCAGAGACTTGAGTTACAACGCCCAACGTTTCCCCCCTTTGTTGGAAATGCCCACCAAGTCTGTGATAGACACCGGGAACATTGAACGCTGAAAATATGCAGAAATATATATTGTGCACGCTTCTGCTGCAACCTATAACTGGATCAGACCTCTGGTCTGGACAACCATTGGGGCATCGCGGACCTTGTTCGACTTGGGTCTAGGACTCTAGGATTCATCACACAGGCACGTGGGAAGGCCGTGAGAAATGGGCACTGATTCACGGTTAGGCATCTCGTCCCAGGGCAAGTGAGAGGGGAAGAAAGGACAAGTTATCATCGTCGTCGCCATCAACGGTATATACACACATGCATCACAGCCGTCCGCAGGAACGACGGTATCGACGACCTCACCGTGTCCACTACCTCCCTCGTCGACCTCTTCCAACGGACTCCCGACACCGATCACGTCCGGAACGTCCACTCCCTGCTTCCCTCAACAACAGCCAGGAGCAGCCGCTACAGCCACTACGCTCACCGCTCCCGCTCCCGGGCCCGCACCTGCTGCGTCATCCGCGACCGCCACCGCTGCACCCGCTTTGCGCGGCTGGGACACCCTAGAGCATGCATGCCGACGCAATGGGCCAGTTCCTGCCTCCTATTGGAACTAACCCCGGTCCTGGAAGCACTCCTGGCGCGACGGTCGAGTATTTGTGGGATTTGGTACAAAAACGCATCATCACGCTGACTTATATGCGGAACGCACCTGATGGGTGCGTGTCCGCTCCTCCTTTCATTTATTTTTTTGTGCTGAATTCTATTGTCCCACATGGAGCGGTGGTGGGTTGCGGCAGGCGCAATTATCGGTTTCATACGATCATAGTGCCGCGCGTGGAACGAACTCGATCGCGTTCGTCCCCAGCTCCTTTCCTCACCATGCCACTATCATCACTCTTTGATATCTCACAACCAACAGACTGCTTGCGCGCGGCGCTAAACATGCTCACAGAGTACGAGCAGGCCAAGGAAGAAAACGACCGGCCAAAGATGGTACCTCCCGTCTTTTTCTCTTCGCCATCTGACACATCGTTCAATCACCGCTTGTGCATTGTGCATCGTCAGCGCCTGGTACATACCTGTCCGCTCATCGACCGAGCCACCACGGGGCTGACTGAACCACAAAGCCAACTTGTAGCCCTTCCCGCTAGACTATACCCACACTCTGCTCTCGCTTCTGGACATTCTCTACGCCAAGCACGCCAAGCTCCTCGGGCCCTCGCCCTTCCCAACACATGCTCGGCCTCTCGCACCCCCACCCCTACCCAGGCGCTTCTTTCCTCTTCCATAATCAGACGTCGGCAGACGAGTCACTCTGTTGCATCGCCCTCGGTTCGACACCACTCGGCGGCACCGCGGGCCCAGGTGTCACCCAGGTCCATTGAACAGTCCCCCGCCGAGCTGGACGCCGGCGCTCGGCGAGCATGTGGTCAAAGTGAATGGAAAGTTCAAGGTGCCTTCCCTTTCATGCTGATACAATTGGCTGAATTTGGAACTGCTCTTGCGCACACAGAAAATCATTTCTGTGCTTCTCAAGGATCTTGACGTTTTTGCACGTGACAGCATCAAAGATGAGCTCGCATCGCTCGACCCGCTCTTGCGTAACGTCGGTGGGTGGAGTGTCCCTGTGGGCAATGGCGACGAAGGACGGGCGACGTATGAATTTGATCCGGATCACTAGTAATAAAGCCCTGTCCTTTTTGGTGCGTAGTATTGGTTTGTATTTATTTATTTTTCCTTTTTTTTTCGTTCGTATAGAGTTCGCTGTGGTGGAGATGGCGTATTTCTGAGTGTTCGTTGACTGTTATTGTTCCTTCCAGTTCGTTGTCCTGTACTGTACTAAAAAGTCACGTATATCCACATCGCGAAAGCATAAGCACCTTCTCCCAGGACTCTCTCTCCAAATAAACAGTGTATCATGTAGAGATAAACTCCTTTCACACAGGCGTAATACATCCCTACACCCCGTCCTGCCCACCAATGCAGTTAGTTGCAGAGCTTCGGCCACATTGGACAGCACGTGACTCAACCCTCCGATCCTCCCGCCTCAGGCATCTTGAGGTTCAACAGAAGTAGTGAAGCGAAGGTTGAAGGCTTCGGTGGCCACCTCAAGTTTATGCTACTTCCTGTCCATGTAAGCTGATGCAGGGTGCTGATGGGTGATGTAAAGTGTCGCGGGAGTCGGGGACTGTAAGGCGGCCAAATGCTCCGAGGGCTGATGCGTCAAATGACACAGCCGGCCCCGGGCCGGCCCGCCTAGATAACAGGCAATTAAGCAACGCTGCGACATTCTGCAGCATTGCACATTGATCCCAGCAGTGCACCCCAATGGGGCGGCCTGCAATAAATAAATTAAATGCCCTAGATTTCTGAGACGCGTGAAAACCGCGCGATCAAAGGAAAAATCACAAGAAAATGCGATATGAAACAATCAGGAAGATTGAAACAGATCGGACTAAGATTACTATAGATCTAGGGTACTAAAGCATGTATTTAATTTGCCTACCTTCCTTGGTGGAAGGTAGACTTACTACTCCTACATAGCACTGACAATAAACCGCAGATTCAGCTGGTTCTGTTGTTGTGTGCCTTTGGAGAGTTTTAAAGTCAAAATCTCATTCATAATCTAATCTACAACAGGACTTTGTAACGCTAGAGACTACTCGCGGTACCAAAGTCTTACAGGGACAAACTGAGTGGAAAGAGCCGGATTGTTCCGTATCACGCCCACTCGAACGAGGATAACGCATTTCCATGCACGCACTCCGAGTCTACACGCCTCACGCATCACTTCTTAATGTCTATTGTTGTACATGTGTTCCTTGAGAGTGTAGAGGCCTTTGCTACCTCTGTGCGTCAATACTCGAATCATTTCGCTAGCCGTGTCCGGCGAACCTGACTCGAAGTCCTCATGCCAGTATTCTCAATTAGTTTCAGTTGGCTTGCGCACACCTAGCACAGGGCGACTGCACAATCTAGAACTTTCGTCATCAGCAAGGTTTAATTAATTTTACGCCGGCTAGGCCTGGCAGCTTCTAAGCGCAACATGTGGTATCCTACATGACGCTACACTGCCAGTGGGCGCTCTTTTCATGGCCACATGAATTGCATGTGTGACGGCCTGGTCCAGCACGTTAAATATGGCCCCTACCGTGCACACATCTCCCCTTTCCGACTCAAGCTTGAATCTCATTCCATTTCTATCCCAAAGTCGTCCTCTGGCTGTTTGTGGTTTACTTTTTCGGAATTGAGATATGGACACCGAGGGATGTGAGTCAAACTTTCGATTAATTCTGTGACATACAAACGTATCTTATTTTGCAGACTCTCTTCCTGATATCGAGGGCACAATTTTTGTTCTTGAAAGTATCATTCCGTTTCTACCTCGATTTGGTCGTCGTCGCGCCTATTATTTTATCTCCCTTTGGAAATGGAGATTCGATCACTACAACCTGTCTGGTTCGAAAGAGCAGCTGGATAAATCAATTCTCTACTTGGTAGAAGCACAACTCCTATTGGTCAAACCTACGGCAGATTCCATTCGGCTTTTTCACAGGCTCGTGAAGGTCCTTTTTTGTCGATTACTCAAATTCAAGCAGCCAGACGACGTTGAGTCTTGTGTCAAGTACCTTCGTTATTTGCGAAACCAACGGTGTCAACTTGAAGTCGGCGTCATTTCACATGAAGCCGTCACATCATATCTGGTGAAGGCATTGGCAATTCGGGCGGAGTTGAATACAGGCGACATCAAGGAGGATATCAGGGAGATGGCGACTCTCTGTCGTGAATTGCTCAACTCGGATATCTCGGGGATCATTCTTAACAGTCCCCTTGAATCCTTGGGCGTAGCCGTTTTGAAGACATCCGATATATGGCCAGTGGAAGAAGTTCTAGATTCACTGATCGAATGCTTCCGAGAAGCGAACATGCGCTTGCCATATTCCTACTACCTTTCCTTAACACTTGCACGTCTTCTCGCCAATCGCTTCGAAAAAAATTATTCGATTATTGATTCCGAGGAGGCAATAACCATCCTGAAGAAAATCCTAACTTTCCCTTCCGACCTCCCTCAAAACCTTCGGTCTCAATTCCAGTACACTGCCTTGAGGGGGATCGCGGACATTTCCTTTCTCCGCTTTTCCGAATTCCACATGCCAGAGTATTTGGAGGAAGCGACTTTCCATTCGAGGGTTCCTCTTATCTCGGCTTCTTGTGATGATCGGCGTCGCCCCAAATTTTCCCAACGTCTCGCTGATCTCACGAAGCAGCGCGCGGTTGAATTCGGTATCGAGGGAGGGTGTTACAGGGGTCCAGAGGTTCACAAACTTCCATGCTTGTCATCCCTCGCTGCCTCTATTACCGACCCAGATTGTTCGATATCCAACGAGCAGTGGGACCAACACTGGGAAGCACTTGCATCCATGATCCTCACTAACGACTTAGCGGACTCGGAGATTGAAGAGTCGATCAAGTACTGTCGCCTGGTGCTCGCTTCAATTCATTGTGTTCCAAGTCTTGAACACCGAAACCACGTCTATTTGTATGCAGTGCTCGGATCCCTTCTCTTCCGGGCATTTCGTCGCACCGGAAAACTCGAATGCATCGATGAGTCAATTGCCGTTATTCGTGATGGCTTGAAGACGTATGAAGCACCGGATGAACGTGTTTTACTGGCTTTTGTTGCGTTGACATCAGTATCGGCCTACAACTCTCTGCATCAACGAGAAGAAGTCGTAGATGAGATCATCCAATTATTCGCCATCCTTACGAGCGATGATACTCGCATGATGCCATCCGAACGATTCCATTTATTATACGGGTGGGCGATTGTGGCGCATAATTTGGGTCACCCTTCCATGACGGATGCCTATGAGAACCTCTTCAAGCACATGCAAGACACTCTCTCCTATGCCCCTACACTCGAAAGCCAACATCATCGTCTTGTTTCTATGCGCGAGGGCTTCCAGGATCTGCCGTTAGGCTATGCCTCGTACCAGATCGACAAAGGCCAACCCAGAAAAGCAATCGAGACTCTTGAGAGAGGAAGGGCTTTACTCTGGTCCGAGATGCGTGATTTCCGTACATCCACTGACCAACTTCGTGCGGTCGATCCGACTTTGGCAGCGGAATTCGAGGCGATCAACAAGGACCTCGAACAAGTCACCATGTCCATGGCGCCTTGTGGAAACATGGAAACAGAGAGTATCAAAGTGGAAGACTCCTGGACAACGGATCCATTCAGTGATCTAGTGGCAAAGCAGCAACAATTTTTGGGTGATCGCAACAAACTCATTTCACGGATTCGAGCCTTGCCAAATTTTGGCAACTTCTTGGAGCCCCCGTCATTTGACGTTCTTCACTCCGCTGCGTTATGCGGACCAGTCATCATCATCAACCATTGCATGTGGCGTTCAGACCTCCTGGTTCTTTTCCGCGACTCTCTTTCCCTTATCACAACGACCTGTGACTTTTACCGCCGTGCAATCGAGTTGGGCGATCGGCTGGTGGATGCTAGAAAGCATCATCGTCTCGAATCAAAGGAGTACGGGCGCGCTCTCCGCTCCGTACTCCAGAGTCTCTACGAACTTGTAGGGAAGCCAGTCATCGATGAGCTTCGCAGGATGAAGATACCGGAACAGTCCAGAGTCTGGTGGTGTCCCACATCTGTATTTTGCTTTCTTCCTCTCCATGCGATGGGGCCAATCCCTTCGGACGACGGCGTCACGCGCTACTTCTCGGACCTATACATTCCCTCATACACCCCATCACTATCTGCACTCATCGCATCGCGAAAACCTCAGGCTGAAGGGCAAACATTCCAAAAGCCTTCAATACTTCTGGTTGCACAACCAGAATCCCTGAAGCACGCGATTCCCGAGATCTGGACTATACAACGTCTCACTACGACAGTCACCTCCCTCATCTCAAAGAATGCGACGCCTTCTAGTGTTGTGGAGTGTCTCAGACATCACCAGTTCTCCCATTTTGTATGTCATGGAAAATTGGAAGAAGGGAAACCATTCAACGCATCGTTCAAGCTTTCTGGGGAGGGCAGCTGACCCTACTCGAAATTGTGCGCTCTCAACTCCCGACAGCTGAATTTGCGTTTCTTTCGGCCTGTCACACAGCTGAGCTGACAGAGGAAAGCATCTCCGATGAGGCACTGCACCTTACAGCGGCAATGCAATATTGCGGGTTCCGAAGTGTTGTCGGTACCATGTGGGCGATGGCAGATGAAGACGGACAATATCTAGCTGAAGATTTCTACAAGTCAATACTGTCGAGCGATGAACCGGGTGTACCTTATTACGAGAGATCAGCGAGGGCGCTTCGGGATGCTGTGAAGAACCTGCGGTGCAAAAAGGTGCCTTTGGAGCGATGGGTTAATTATGTGCACTATGGGGCATGATTAGTGGTATTGCTACGATGTCTGTGAGTCGTTCGGTTTTGTCTGAAATGAATATTGAACCGAGTTATTAGGGTTAGGATAACCACTGTTCGCGTATGTATGAGCGTTCGTTGACTCTTATTATTCCTTCCGGATCATTGTCCTGTACTATACTAAAAAGTCACGTATACCTCGACTTCATGATACACTTTTTTTTGGAAAGAGAGTCCTGAGAGAAGGTGCTTATTGCGCGATGTGATACACTTCCGCGGCACCTTTTCGCATAGGCATGATTGAATAATAATAACTGGACTTGATACAGGACACGTGGACGGTGATACAACAGTACAAACACTATTACATGAACCCTCGGACGGGCAGTATCTGCCAGATATGGCGACCCGCTTAGTGATCCAAAGGACTAAACAATAAACATCTACTCACGTCATAAATGTAAATGCGGGGGAACACAGTGGTGAGATTCGATGGGAGAGAGGACGGGAAGGGGAGGGATTTTCGATGTCTCTGAGCAACTCAGGACTCAGTCGTGAGAGATTGACGGCATGTGGTATTCCTTATTATGGGCCTTTAACTTATCAGGACGACCCAAACGCCACGTAAACCATGGGCACTCTGGGCAGGTTCCCGCCGGCATATGTTTGTCTTTAAAGTGACGGTTCCGAACCTGCTCCTGGGTGAAGATGGCTTTACATCCAGGCTTGTGGCACTTGTGCCGTCCTGGCCCTTGGGGCTCCTGACCATCCGCAGCAGCTACATTCAATGCAATGGGAGAAATGACTGCTGTGCCTTGGCCGGATGATGCCGACATCCCGCTTGAAATAGACAACACGGGACCACCCACTGGCACTGGCAACGTCGGCCCTGGGATGGGCATCCCATTGGCAGTCGAATATGACGGTATGATGGTATGAGTACTCGGGGGTGCTAAGAGTTGCTGGTGAGGGGGAAACAATCCCCCCAACGCATTTGCCAAGGTCGAATACGAACTCATTTGGTCAAACTAGAAATTCATTCATTATTAATAACCTCCTATCAATGAAGTGTGTGTAACAACAGGGCTTACTCGCACTTCGGTATGAATGCTACGAAATGAATGATAAGGTGTTGGAATGTGCTCGGAAGTCACGTGAGGCGTATCTCGGAGAGGAGGGTTCATAACCGAAAGAATTCCTTGTCTTGCTAGACGGGTGCTCTAGACTTGAAGTCTGTCTGTCTTGGGGAATTCAGTTTTTATACTGACAGACTCTGCGATTTGACATTGGCGGCCATCGTGATGCGTTCGCCATATGGGAAAACGAACGCGAGGCTGATGTATTCAAGTTGCCGGGACATGAGTGGAACAGCAATGTGGAACAGCTAGAATGGCAAAGGAGATTGAAGGCGAACTGCAGGATAGTGATACGCGGCGGTAAATGGCCGGGACATTACGCCACGAAGTGGCACGAACTGTGGGAGAGTGATACGCGGCGAGTAAGTTCAAGGCACGGAGTCGGGAGTATACTGGCTGAGATCGTTTTCCTCGAAACGGAAACAAATTTGCGGCCCTCGGTTCTCACATTTTCGAATATGTCACCCCAAGAGGCTCAGGAGAGTCCCGGGATGCAGAAAATCTGGGGTAGCTAAGGGGAATGATCAGGCCTTTCTTTTTGTTGAATTTGCGTTTATATTCCGCAACATGTAACTAAGACAAAGACTTGGACGCGGCCCCCGTGTGAGTGGGGATTGAAAGCGAACGGGGAAGACGGGGTAGCGTTAAACTGACGGATTCGTGGCTAGGGAACGATCAGGCCAAACACCAGGAAACATGGACTTGCCTAAAGGAGCTCAACCACTACCTCCTCGGGGCAGCGCCGGTCCTTCCAACGGGTTGAAGATAGCGGACGAAGGCAATCCTTGGTCTGTGAGGGCGGAAAATAGGACATGCACTCACGAGTTTAGCCTTGTGGCGGCCAGCGAAGTACACAGCAGAGGTGAACTTAGATGCCACTGCCCATGTAAGTGCAGGGGGTCAGTACATCTCTCCCTGTAGATCGTCTTCCGAGGAAATCGAACGCAGAGAGATAAAGGGAGACAGTTGTAAACCCGTGCGTATGCGACGCGCTGAACTTACGCCGCGGCAACGAAACAACCGTGTAACCTAGGACCCCGAAAGAGGGATGACTGGGGGCCCAGCGGTAACTCAGGTCCGATTTGCGGGACGCTCGGGTATTTCGTCGTTCCCACTTCGTCTCGACGGAATTCCTGTTGGGAAAGGGTAACTTTGAAAATTGTGCCATGGCACTTTCAGGAACCCCGTACTGTATCGTGAGACTCGGACACCTCAATTCCCCAATCGTAGCCGAGCGCTGAGCGCCTCAAACCTCTACTTGAGAAAAATGCCTTTGGTAAACTATTCAATTCTGATGTCTTCAAGGCTAACTTGATTCTGCGGCGCGCTTCAGTTGAGTTACAAGGGCGCCCAACTCTTCCTTGACTTTCCCCCCTTAGTCCGAAATGCCCATCAGGTCTGTGATAGACGCCGGGAACATTCAACGCTGAAATTATGCAGGAATGTTGTCCACATTTCTGCTGCAATCTATAATTGGATCAGACATCACACATCAGTTTGCTTCCTGATTGAAAAGGGCGGGGAGGCCGTGAGATAAGACAAAGGCCGAAACGGACACTGAGTTAAGCCTCCAAAATAATATTCGGAATTTGGAACTGCTCTTCGCTGGTTTGCGCACGCAGAAATTTATTTCTGTGTTCTCAAGGATCTTGACGTGTTTGCATGGAACGGCATCAATGACGAGCTCGCGTGGCTCGATCCGCTCTTGCGTAACGTTGGTGAGTGGAGCCTCCCTGTAGTACAGCACAAACACTTAATTTGACACCATGTGATGGAGACCACAATTGAGGCCGTGTATGCCGCAACCTTCAGAAAAAATGGAGGTACGTAGCGATTACGACATGTCGAGTTCTCCGGCTCGGGAGCACTTTTCAATTGAAAGCCGTGGGCAGCCGGCCGGTTGGCGTGACACGTAGCCATCGTTGTGTTTGTGTTTGGGCTTTGTTTGGAAGATCTCCCCCTCTGCCTGTCTTTCCCCGTCTCGTCTGAATGCCATATTGCTATAACAAACTTTTCGATCCTTTTTTTTTTCCAGTGTTGCTTTTGCTTCCATCTCGCGCCGCCGGTTCCGAGTCCACGAGAACTTGAAACTGGTAGTAAAAAGCTGACGCACTGGCATACAACTATTTTGATGGTTTGAGAGAGAGCAATCTTGAATCGTGCATGTCCATGAATCTAATTTTTAGTAACAATCAATCATTCGTCAAAAAAATCGTGATCATCAATATGGTGTGTAGAGGAAGAGTTGGCAAAGCCACTTCGTCTCCATGGTTACGAGCACGCCAGAAGATCCACAGGACACGGAAACTGCATCAGGTTCGACATACTGTACTCTGGCTGTAGCCGTGCATCTAGCTTGTGCCGCATCGCGAAATGTCCAGCTTGATTTACACCACAAGGGTGTCAAAACCAAACCTACCGTATGAAAATTTTTTTGACATCTCTTTTTTTTTCGGCCGAAAGAGAAAGCGAATAAAAATTGGCTTAAAATTTGCTCAAGATCTCTTTCCATAGGACTATCCTTTAGTAAGTTTTTTTTTGCTCCCGGTTTGGATGCAATGGGCCAGGATCTCGTACCTTGGCTTTCCGCAAGCATACAAGCTCGAATATTTGGGTATTCGTGCTCCAGCATCCCTTAACAGTGTGCTTTGGGCGGATCTGACTCTGCGCTGCGCGAAGCCATACTAGTAGCCAGGAAGATACGTTCCTATCAGTGGATCCCGCAGATGATGCATTCATACGTTCTTCGAGTCGGCCAGCAGCGCGTCATCGGCGGCTCTAGTTATCAAATAACCGAGAGGACCTACAACACGGCGGCACGTTGTAAATCAACGGCGTGGTTCTCGGACGTTCCGCGGCACGATTTTCACTATTAAACTTGAACCGAACATGTTTCACATCATCCACATCTCATTGTCTGAGACTGGGTAGACTTATGATGGGACTATTACATGCCATACATTCACACGGGCGTAGCTAAGTTAACGAAGAGCGGTGACCTGCTGGGTGACCTGTAGAACTAGAAAATGATCATATAGCAATATACTGGCTTTACGGATAGAAGTGAAGGTGGATAAATGACTCATACACCAGGTCTGATAGTAGCATCCCAAGAAGAGGGGTATTTCAGTGTCTCCGACCACCTCGGGACTTAGGCGTGAGAGACGACATGTGGTGTTTCTCACGAAGATGATCCTCGAATACATAACGACGAGTCCTGGGCCACTTGAATGATGAGCACCTAGGACAACTTTCCCACGGCAAATGTTTCTCGCCAAGGTGACGGTTCAAAGCCTGCTTTTGGCCAAAGCCGGATGTACATATGGGGCACACATGCCGTCTTGAGCTTCGGGATCCCTGGCCTACTGCAACGCCTACATTCCGTACAATAGGAGATGCGACTGCCGTATCTTGGTCGGATGATGCCGTGTACATTGACATCTCGCTTGAGATAGACGATACGAGGCCGTCCAATGTCGGTCCCGGGGCGGGCGTCCTAAGGAAGGCGGTACTGAACGGATAAGAGGTTGTAAAGGGATGGATGCTCAGGGTTGGTAAATATTGTCTGTGAGGCGGATCCATGGTCCCACCGGACTGACGGTTGCCAAGGGACCAATCCAGGGTTGACGATTCCTGCAAGTGGTCATGGACGTCCACAGCGAGGCCTGAGGAAATACCCGTAGGCGATGGCGACAGGGAACCAAGACTTGGGGGTTCTTGAAATGCATTCGCCAAGGTCGAAAACGAACTCATTTGAGTAACAAGCTGGGAATCCATCATGATTGAGGTCATTTGGGCCCGTCAAATACGAAGGATAAATGAAAAAAGCGAACTTACCGGCTCATCGTGATAAGATGGATAAAGATTTGCTCGAATGTACCCAGAGGCAGGCTTGTCTTGGTGAGGAGCCATGCCTGAATCAACGGAATTCCTTGCTGACGGCTCTAGAAAGTATGTCATGGGGTGGTTGTACTGATACAGGTTCTCCACAAAATTAGCAAATTTATACATTGGCGGCCATACGCTCTTGGTGAGGGACGGAATGACACCTGTGGGTGAATCTCCGTGAACGTTTCATATTGCTCAATTTTTCAATAGACAAGGAGATTGCATCCGGCTACGGGAGAGAGGATGAGAAGCGGACGATTTTTGGCACCAGATATAGTTTAGCACCATTGACAGCGTAAACCTGGTGCCAAGTGATTCGGGTAGCATAGCGCCGTAAAACATCGGTTTTGAAGACATGGTAAATAAAGAAAACACCATAACCTTTCAGTAGAGCATCGGTTTGGCTTCATTTTTTTGAATAAGGAGATGAAATGCGGCGTGTTACGCACCCCGACGGCCTTAACCACCTCTGGCAACTACAATGAATATCTTCACTCTCCATTCACGCTACTTTCCGTAGGGTCCTGTGTTTCGGCTTCACATTCAACATGTCGCAACTGGTGACACGGTTTAGATTTTCCCAGCGACGGAGAAACTTGGTTTCTACGCATTTCCATTGGAGATAAGGAAGACCTGGAGGTGAAGTGAACAATCGGAGTTCCAATACAGGAAACGTTTATCCGCTTACTATGTACGAGTATCATCCCCGAGGAATGGAGTGTCATATATGGTGGGAGCCGTTTTCTTTGCACAATGGGGATATTGGATCGCACGAGATATTGTTAAACTGGGTATTCAAAACATAACGCTGGGGAATGTCGTAGGGTATGAAGGCAGAGGTGAGGTTGGAGATCACGATTCGAGCAAGCATTGCATTACCGTAGCGAAAACCTGCCGCCATATCCACAGGAACCAACTTGAACTCATCCATGATGGGTCTGCGCGACCGCCCTGCACCACTTAGTGTCTAGTACCCTTTTTTTTTCAGGAGTGCAGGATATCTGGTATGGCGACTAAAGATGAACTGAACCGGATGTTGCGAAGGGAAATGAAACGCTCACTGGTCTGTAAGCACTCCAAGGGTAAGCACTCCAAGGGTCCTTTGATCGGTTGGCCACATTCCGGGGTAAATGATACACAACAACGCCTGAGGGATGATGTGGTACAGCAGGGTGGACTGCGGGTGCCAAGGGTATTGGAAGGAATACCGCACGAATGCAGCGCCAAAGTTTGATGTGGTGCCAATGGCACTGCAGAAGCAGTGTTTCGTCGTGACGATGAATAAACGAGGGCACCCGTCAAGAATCACAGATTATGGCAAGCAAGTTGATGAGAGGCTCATGCTAGGGTGATCCGTACATCAAGGAAGATGGAAGAGTGGACACGTATCTTGACGCCGCAGATCACGGATTGTCGGTACAAGTAGAGAGGACAATTGGTTGACACTCAGGCTGGCACCCAACAATACTGTAAAGCGTTCAGAGTGAGGCTAGTGAAAGTTCAATATTATTAATAACGTTCAATCTCAGCGGGCGCTTTCATTTCCGTTTCGGGGTGAGCTCGGTTACCCCCCACATTATCGCCGCCTACAAACTGAGAGCCTGGTGTATTTTTCTTCTCTCAGGCTTCAATGATCCACCTTTTGATCCGTTCCCCAGATTTCTCAAACTCTCTCAGCAACGCTTTTAATTCTGTCTTCCCATCGTAGACGGCGCGCCCCCCAGGCATGTCTCCAATAGGGCGCTTTTCTGCGACTCTCTGCTGCACGTTTGCCGTCGCACCTCCTAGTTGCACGTCAAAATAATGCAACCATCTTTGCCTTGCTTTGAATGCCGACACCCACCAAGTTGGGGGTGCTGAGGCCCAGTCATTTTTGTAGATGTGCTTACGAAGGCGTCGGATGTTTCTGCTCTACACTGTCGTGCCTAGGAACGAGCACCTCCCCGCGGATATCGGCACAGCGCCCGCGCTCGAGTCCACCGCAGGGGGTAGTTGACACAGTGAAAGCTGCTCTTGTTTCAAGAGGGATACAATCCCGATGGTCCTTCTCCTATTCAAGTTGTCGCGATAAGCTAATAAAAAAAGTGTGATCTAGACAGGAGGCGCGAAAGAATAGCCAGCTATTCGCTCATGCCATAATTGTGCATGTGCCTCCACAGCGTCCTCGTACGCGAGTCGTTATATGATTGATGTACGGGTAGCTGAGCGCTGAGCCGCCTGAGCTCGGCCCGCTACAGAACGTCGGTAATTCAAAGTAACCGAATGCGTGTACACTGTACAGTATTATCCTCTACTATTTGGGCTTTTACTGACACGTATCGGTATCGCCGAAACTGACACATGAGAGCCATAACAGTGATAGGTACGGTCGATTCCATATTCCGTGTATCATTTGCATATGCGGTGTCTCGCCTTTCGAAACGCGCTTTTGTGGACAATCATCAAGAGAATTATTACAGTAATTACTGTGTGAACAAGCACACGCGCATAGCCGTCATCTCGGCTAGTGGCACGCGAAAGTGTCCGGGATCATCGGAATTGGCACGCGCGGGCATTCCGATCTGTTTCCGACGAAGTCCATTCCTAACTTAATAATAAGTGGCACTCTCCGGAACCTCTGATTAACGGTAACTCTGCCTCATCCCGAAGCGTTTTCCTCGCCACTTAAAAAACAGCACATGTTGATGTCTTTCACTCCCCTGGACAAAGGCGGCCAAATTTCCTGATCTGATTTTAGACTGTTCGCGCAAATGACAGTCACGTGCCTCATCATTTAGGGGATGTCCCATCGATTTTAGGAATTGCAATCTGAACACCCATTTTTGTAAGTCTCGGATACTTCGAATTTTCAAGTTCCTCACATATTAATGTATTCTCAGCTAATCCTATATTCAAATTTACGGTCTCTGTTCCAGAGATCGAGACCTTCGTTTTTTGCGTGACGGACGGCTTCAAGACTTTGACATCCCACACGATCAAGTCAAGTCACGTCTTGTGCGGGCATTGGCAGTTTGGGTGAAGTTGAATTCAGGCGATCTCACGGAGGATATCAGGGAGATGACGACTCTCTGCTGCGAATGGCTCGACTCGGACGTCTCGACAATCGAGCCCTTTCTGGCTTTGGCTAGGGGTAGGGAACATCAAAGAAATCGCGGATGAACCCGGAGACCAAGCCTCAGAGAAGCAAGCATTTACTTTCCATATTCCTATAAATTATGTTTTCTTCTTGTACTTTCTCTCGCCTGGCGCTTCCTTGCAACTCATTCGTTTGTTCATTGCGCTACTGATATTGTACCGCCGAGGGCGGACTTGGCGATCATTTCGTAGTATTTCAAGGAGAGAAGGGAAAGGCTGGATACAACTTGAAGTACGAGCAAGTTTCACGAATTATCTACCCACGCACCCATGGCCAAAGAAGAAGGGACTATCCTCATATCCCTCGAGTCGATTTGCAACTACCTGGCGATCATTGCTGTCAATGTTGCGCTCAAAAGGTGACTCTGATTACAAGGACATGCCAGTGTCCCAGGAAGATGCGCAATAGGTCAGGTAACGGTCTGCCGGATACTAGTACACGGATGCCGTATCGCGTTCGACCTCACGAACCTGCACTTGAGGCCGCGCCGCAAATTCCTCTCCCGGTCAGTTCATGATGCTGCCTGTGTCGGGGGTTTATAATGTTACACTGCAAAAATGGCAAGCTTAGAAATTTCGCGATCTATCAGAGTCTTAGCGCTCACCGCTCACCAGGCAAGCCAAAAAAGTTTGAAATATAGCGTGTGACATCGCGTGACTGGGTAGAGGGTGCCACGTCAGTAACAAGGTGAACGTCACCTTTTGATCCCATCCCGCGTCGGGCATCTTGAGGTTCTACAAAAGTAGTGAAGCGAAGGTTGAAGGCCACCTCAAGTTTAAGTCGCTTCCTGTCCATGTAAGCTGATGCAGGGTGGTGATGTAAAGTGTCGCGGGAGGGGGACAAACTGAGTTGAAAGAGCCGGATCGTTCCGCAACACGTGTTTCCAACACGCACTCTACACGCCTCACTTCTTAATGGCTATTGCTGTATATATGTGTTCCTTGAGACTGTAGAGGCCTTCGCTACCTCTGTGCGTCAATACTCGAATCATTTTCGCTAGCCGTGTCCGGCGAACCTGACTCGGAGTCCTCATGCCAGTGTTCTCAATTACTTTCAGTTGGCTTGCGCACACCCACCACAGGGCGAATGCACGATCTAGAACATTCGTCATCAGCAAGATTTGATTGATTTTACGCCAGCTAGGCCTGTCAGCTTCTATGTGCGACATGTGGCATCCTGCATGATGCCACAACTGGGCACTCTTTTCATGGCCACGTGAATTGCATGTGTGACGGCCTGTCCAGCACGTTAAATATAGCCCCCAACCGTGCACACATCGCCCCTCTCCGACTCAAGCTTTTCCCTTTCTATCCCAAAGTCGTCCTCTGGCTGTTTGTGGTTTACTTTTTCGGAATTGAGATATGGACACTGAGGAATGTGAGTCAAACTTTCGATTCATTCTGTGTGACCTATAAACGTATCTTATTTTACAGACTCTCTTCCTGATATCGAGGGCTTCATTTTTGCTCTTGAAAGTATCATTCCGTCACTATCTCGATTTGATCTTCGGCGCGCCTTTTATCTTATCCGCCTTGGAAAATGGAGACTCCGTCACCACAACCTGTCTGGTTCGAAGGAGCAGCTGGATAAATCAATTCTCCACGCGGTAGAAGCACAACTCCTATTGGTCAAACCTACGGCAGCTTCCATTCGGCTTTTTCCCGTGCTCGTGAAGGTCCTTTTTCGTCGATTAGTCAAATTCAAGCAGCCAGACGACGTTGAGTCTTGCGTCAAGTACCTTCGTTATTTGCGAAACCAACGGTGTCAACTTGAAGTCGGCGTCGGTATTTCACACGAAGACGTCACATTAAATCTGGTGAAGGCATTGGAAATTCGGGTGGAGTTGAATACAGGCGACATCAAGGAGGATATCAGGGAGATGACGACTCTCTGTCGTGAATTGCTCAACTCGGATATCTCGGGGAGCCTTCTTTACAGTCACCTTCTATCCTTGTTCGAAGCCGTTCTCAAAGAACCCGATATATGGACATTGGAAGAAGTTCTAGATTCACTGATCGAATGCTTCCGGGAAGCGAACGTTCGCTTGCCATATTCCTACTACCTTTCCTTTGCATTTGCACTTTTGCTCGCCGTTCGTTTCGCCAAAAATCATTCGATCATTGATTCTGAGGAGGCAATAACCGTCCTGAAGAAAATCCTAACTTTCCCTTCCGACCTCCCTCAAGACCTTCGGTCTCAATTCCAGGACCTTGCCTTGCTGTGGGTCGCGGAGATTTCCTATCGCCGCTTTTCCTTATTTGACATGCCAGAGTATTTGGAGGAGGCGACTTTCCATTTGAGGGTCTATCTTAGCTTGGCTTCTCGTGACGATCCGCTTCGCCCCGATTTTTCCCAACGTCTCGCTTATCTCACGGGGCAGCGCGCGATTGAATTCGGTGTCGAAGAAGGGCGTGACAGGGATCCAGACGTTTACAAACTTCCATCCTTGTCATCCCTCGCTGCCTCTATTACCGACCCAAATTCTTCGATATCCGACGAGCAGTGGGACCAACACCTTCGAGCACTTGACTCCATGAAGCACACTGACGACATAGCGGAGATTGAAGAGGCGATCAAGTACTGTCGCCTGGTGCTCGCTTCAATTCATTGTGTTCCAAGTCTTGAACACCGAAACCATGTCAAACTGTATGTGGCGCTCGGTTCCCTTCTCCTTCAGGAATTTCGTCGCAATGGAAAACTCGAGTACATCGATGAGTCAATTGCCGTACTTCATGATGGTTTGAAGACGTATGACACGCCGGATGATCGCTTTACACTGGCTTTTGGTGGTGTGCTGTCATTAACGGCCCGCATCTCGCGGTGTCAACAAAAAGAAGATGTGGATGAGGTCATTCAAATATTCGCCAGCCTTACAAACAATGATACTCGCCTGGGGCCATCCTACCGATTCCGGTTTTCATACTGGTGGGCGATTTTGGCGCATTGTTTTGGTCACCCTTCCCTGACGGATGCCTATGAGAATGTCTTCAAGCACATGCAAGACTCTCTCTCCTATGCCCCTACACTCGAAAGACAACATTATCGTCTTGTTTCTATGCGCCAGGGCTTCCAGGATCTGCCGTTATGCTATGCTTCGTACCAGATCGACAAAGGCCAACCCAGAAAAGCAATCGAGAGTCTTGAGAGAGGAAGGGCCTTACTCTGGTCCGAGATGCGTGATTTCCGTACCTCCACTGACCAACTTCGTGCGGTCGATCCGACTTTGGCAGCGGAATTCGAAGCGATTAATAGGGACCTCGAACAAGTTACCATGTCCATGGCGCCTTGCGGAAACATGGAAACAGAAAGAATCAAAGTAGAAGACTCCTGGATAACGAATCCATTCAGTCATCTGGTGGCAAAGCAGCGACAGTTTTTGGGTGATCGCAACAAACTTATTTCACGGATTCGAGCCTTGCCAAATTTTGGCAACTTCTTGGAGCCCCTGTCGTTTGACGTTCTTCGCTCCGCTGCGTTACGCGGACCAGTCATCATCATCAACCATTGCATGTGGCGTTGCGACCTCCTGGTTCTTTTCCGCGACTCCCTTTCCCTTATCACTACGACCCGTGACTTTGACCGTCGTGCGATCGAGTTGCGCGATCGGCTGGTGAATGCTAGAAAGCATCATCGTCTCGAATCAAAGGAGTACGGGCGCGCTCTCCGCTCCGTACTCCAGAGTCTCTACGAACTTGTAGGGAAGCCAGTCATCGAGGAGCTTCGCAAGATGAAGATACCGGAACAGTCCAGAGTCTGGTGGTGTCCCACATCTGTATTTTGTCATCTTCCTCTCCACGCGATGGGGCCAATCCCTTCAGATGACGGCGTCACACGCTATTTCTCGGACCTATACATTCCCTCATACACCCCAACACTATCTTCACTCATCGCATCGCGAAAACCTCAGGCTGAAGGGAAAACGTTCCAAAAGCCTTCAATACTTCTGGTTGCACAACCGGAATCCCTGAACACGCGATCCCCGAGATCTGGACCATACAACGTCTCACTACAACAGTCACCTCCCTCATCTCAAAGAATGCGACGCCTTCTAGTGTAGTGGAGGGTCTCAAACATCACCAGTTCTCCCATTTTGTATGTCATGGAAACTTGGAAGAAGGGAAACCATTCAACGCGTCGTTCAAGCTCTCTGGGGGAAAGCAGCTGACCCTACTCGAGATTGTGCACTCTCAACTCCCCACAGCTGAGTTTGCCTTTCTTTCGGCCTGTCACACCGCTGAGCTGACAGAGGAAAGCATAGCTGATGAGGCACTGCACCTTACAGCGGCAATGCAATATTGCGGGTTCCGAAGTGTTGTCGGGACGATGTGGGCGATGGCAGATCAAGACGGACAATATCTAGCTGAAGATTTCTACAAGTCAATACTGTCGAGCGATGAACGGGTGTACCTTATTATGAGAGATCGCGAGGGCGCTTCGGGACGCCGTGAAGAACCTACGGTCCAAAAAGGTGCCTTTGGAGCGATGGGTGAATTATGTGCACTATGGGGCATAATTAGTGGGATTGCTACAATGTCTGTGAGTGTTGGGTTTCGTC